>APFE031600331.1:1936-17666 GCA_000404065.3 Pinus taeda | reverse complement strand
ACATGTCATATAATCGATGCCCCATTTGACAAAGGGACCAACGGTAATGACAGGGTGTAGGCGAGCGGGTGGGGCGCGCATCTTGTGTTGGTAAATTTGGCATTTGTGACACTTGCAGACAACAAGAATGCATTCTTTGAAGATGGACAACTATAAATAACCAACGTGAAGGATTTTTTGTGTTGTAGCATTTCCAGACATATGACCACCACATGCCCCAGAGTGGCAATCATTGAGAACTTTTCAGCTTCCTTAATCGTGAGGCATCGATGAAGAACATAATCGACATCGACACAGTATAAAGTATAACCAATAATGCGGTAGGTTTGAGAATGATGTTGAATCCTTCGATGATCATCTTTGGTCAATGCAGACCGAAACGTGAAGGTTTGGAGATACATGATGATATCACCGTACCATGGTTCAAGGGTTCTAATCAAGAAAAGGGTCTCGTTTTGGAGTTGTTCATCTGCACCGGCAGGGAGAACTTTGGAGGGAAGGGAACAGATCAATTCCACGAAAACAAGTGACTTCTTATATTTGGCCGTAGATAAGACCAAATCAAATTCTTGCAGGATAATGATCCATTTAGAATATTTCCCCCCAGCAACTGACAAGTCAGGATGTAGGTCATAGGGTTGCATTCAGAAATCACTATAGTTGTTCGTAAGAGAATATAATGCTGAAAACATTGAACATCTTGGACGGCGGCCAAAGCCAACTTCTCGACATGTGCATAACGCGTTTCAGTGTTGAGGAGATTCCGACTCAGGTAGTAGATGACGTGTTCATCGCCTTTATCGTCGTCTTGAACCAATACCTTAACTATGGTGCTAGGGGTTGTGGCTAAGTAAAGGACGTAATCTTGATAATAATCAGGCGGATGCAACAGAGGAGCATTTATGAGGACAACCTTAAGATCATCAAAATATTTTTGGGCTATCTCGTCCCATGCAAAGGGTGTTCCTTGTTTGAGCAATCGGGTAAATCCTGTAGCTAGCCTGGCGTAGTTGGGTATAAAACGACGAAGAAATTTGGCCTTTCTCTGAAGGCTCTAGAGTTTGTGCATTGAATATGGAGGGGGTAAGTTTACAATGGCCTTGACTTTTAGTGGATCCAAGCGAATACTGTCCTTGGAAATTATGAAGTCGAGGAGTCGTCCCGATTCTACGCAGAAAACACATTTATGTATATGTAACCGGATGTTGTAGTGTCTACAGCGTAGAAAAATATGTCGAAGGTGGTTTGGGTGATCTTGTCGCTTACGAGAATGGGCAGGGAGGTCATCCAAGTAAGGTTGGACAATGTTTCCAATATCATGAAACGCACAGGACATTGTGCATTGAAATGTGGCCCCAACATTTTTTAGGCCGAAAGGGAGCTTCTTGTATTTGAACGTACCCCATGGGCAGATAAAGGTTGTCTTCTCTTGGTCAGCTGGTGCGATATTGATATGGTTGTAACCAGAAAAACCGTCCATAAAGGAAAAAATATCGCTCTCGGTACATTCATCAATGATTTGATCAATGAAGGGAGTAGGATAGTTGTCTTTAGGACAAGCACGATTAAGATCTCGATAATCCATGCAAACGCGAATAATGCCTTGTTTTTTATTTATCGGGACAATATTAGACATCTAGTCTATAAGGGGAATGGGATAAATGAATCCAGCGTTTAGAAGATTTTTTACTTCACCCTTAATAGCAACGGCCTTTCTAGGGTGCACCGGATGAAGTCGTTGGTGAATGGGCTTCACATCTGGATATGTTCGTATTTCATGCACCACAATGTTGGGATCAATGCTAGGCATTTCTTCGTAAGACCATGCAAACACATCACATAATTATTAAAAAAATATGAGTATATGTCTTGATCTCATCTGGAGAACAAGATACCCCGATATGAACATGTTCAATGATACCGAGTTTGATAGAAATGTCAATTGGCATCGTTTGGGTAATATTACCCAGATTTCCTTCCAACCATACTTCATGAGTAACAGGAAGTGGTGGAAATGGAGAAGAGGACTGTCCGTAAGAGGTAGACATGATCGCTGGGTGCAGCAGGAGCGAGGAGCGATGATGGGTATCAATCCATGGTGGTTCCTCGAGATACATGATTTCCATGATACTTTCATCAGCGACGAAGGTCTCAGCTAAGGGATCAGATGATTCCAAAGTACCAATCCAGCGGGGTTAAGAATACATATCGAGAGAGGTCTTTGAGATATGAGAATCAAAGGATGCAGAGTTCGCAGCTGAAATAATTTCGACGTAATTAACTTCGATAGGAATAAGCGGCATGATGTCGCCCCAAGCATCAACTAGATCTAGCGTATATATGACCCAGGGATCAGATTTGACCAAGATCATGTTGACAGAGGCAACATGAGGAGGTGGGAGTGGAAAAATCCCCATTAAGTCAGGATCTTTAAAAAGACTTGCCCCTACACTCTCAAAGGGAGTACCAAAGTGCTTGACATACGGAACGTTTCCATCAGATGCGGAAGAGGCAAAGAAAGACAACTGATCAATGGTGACAATCCTCCCTTGATGGGGAAAACGAATCACACGAAAAAAGAGGAGGCCACTGCATGCATGGCATGAGTCCAACTTCGGCCGAATAGAAGATTATAATTGAGGTTGGTGTCAACAATCTCTACTTTGACTTGCAATGACTTGCCTTCCAAGGTGATAGCAAGGTTGGGTAAAACATCGAAGGGCTGCAAATCGCACCCATCAAAAGCTTCCAATGTGTTCGGAGATTGGTTCAGTGCAGCAAAACCAATGTCCTTCCAGCATGCAGTTGACATGATGCAGGTGAATGGTCTTTTCATTGATGATTACCTGAATAAGAAAGGTAATCGTATGAGGGAGTCTCGGAACATGGTTCTCTAGATCGAAACAGATCAATTAGAATCGGTGGGATCGATGCCTCCGATAGCAAAGATTTCCGTTGTGATGGGCAACTTTGGAGTACCTCGAAAGCTGACTTACTTGACGGCGCTTGAGCCAAAGCTCCAACAATATTGTAATGTTGAGCGGCTTGGGCGTTGGGATTATACGAGGATTTCCTTATCACACCTCAAGAGGGTGGCCATAGAGGGGAATTAGGGTTAGCGCGCTCGATTTGCAGAGGGCCAGAACTCGGGGTAGAAGAAGAAGATGGAACTTCTTTTTCTTTCCTTGTTGTGGGAGCTGGAGTTTGATAATCCTTCGATTAGGTAGCCACATTAATGGGTGTGCTCATCATGAACACTTGAGATCTAGGGGAAGCAAATTGGGGTTGGTCTACCATTTGAGTCTGTTGAGATGGAAAGGGATTTTTTAGGGCAATAGGGGTCCTCTTGAGCAATCAACTAACTTTGGATCGTCGTCGAAAATCCTTAGTATAGTGATCCTCCTCGCAAATGAGGCAAGGATACTTAGGTTTTCGTTGCGATGATTCGCCAGCAGACAATTTGGGAGGACCCTGTTTTGGGGCATGGGCTTTAGCCTTGCCTTTGCCTTTCTTTTTTCCCTTCGAGGATTTGTCCATTGTGGTAGACTGAACAATGTGGACCTTAGAGGTTTTACCAGGGCCTAGAGGGTTTTGAGATGTATTGTTGGGAGTAGTATTTGAGACCGACTTCTGTTTGGAAGAAGTTTTAGCAGGGGCCTGGGATATTGAACCAATAACTCCATCAACGAGAGGGACAACGAGTGACTTCGATGTCATGGGAACGGATGATGGTTGCAGAGCATTGGGTAATAATTTGTATAAAGTGCTAGACTGAGAGTAGACTAGGTCCAAGTACTGGGCACGAGCGATGGTTTTCTCTTTAGTGACGCATCCACCCATCGCTATATCGCGAGAAATTGGGGCTACGAATGATTTGGTAAACCATTCAGTGAGCAATTGATCAACTCTTTCGAACTTGATCAGTCGATGTCTACATCTCCATTCATGGATATGATCGGAGATGTGCATCGCAGTGTCTTGCTTAAGCAATGTAAGCAGATAGGTGCCCATTTCATGACGAACCAGCAGTTGAAAATGCATGAGGAAGGCCATGGCTAACGAATTGAAGTTGTGAAAAGTACTTCTACGTAGCTTGATGTACCAATTTGTTGCGGCACCCGTAAGGGTTCGTTGGAAAAGAGGAAGACAAATAGAATCGTCCACGTATGAGTTCGACGAGCACCAGAGGTGATATGTCATCATGTGGGCCTGAGGATCTTCCTTAGCTTTCCCATTGAACTTGGGGAAATCACTTGGTATCTTGGACGCCACCGAAGGCTAGTACGGCGAATGAAGAATCAGATCATTCGTGAGACGTGACACATCCGACAATTCAAGTGTAGCCAAGAAAGGTAATTGAGTGTTAAAAGGCATGGGAGGTCGATAAGAGGGCCCATAAGGAGGAGGCCATCCCTACTGGTAAGGATTTTGACCCCAGAGTGGGGGATTTTGGCCATATGGCATTTGAGGCTGCCCCAATTGCGAGTTACCTTGAACAAAGGGAGGATTCGGACCAGGAATACCTTGAAACTGTCCATGCACAGGTTGCTGATAGGCAACGCATGGGTTAAAAGGCTGTTAAGCCTGTTGACCTTGGACATGTGGGTATGGGACCTGTTGTCCTAGAAAATAGGGTTGTTGGTCATGTTGTCCCTGAACAAGAGGGTTCTGGACTTGCAGTCCTTGGGCATAGGATTGATACATTTGTCACCCTTGGACGTAGGGGTTTTGCACCTGGTGCCCTTGGCCGACATGATTCTGAACTTGTTGGCCTTGGATAAGAGGATTCTGCACCTGCTACTGCAGAACTTGACCTTGAACCTATCCCTGCAAGGTTTGCCCTTGTTGATAGGTATATAAGGGTTGATGTTGCCCAGGTTGGTTTTGCTAGCCTTGCGAATACAAAATTTGTCCATGGGTTTGTAGAGGTTGGCCTTGCGAGGGTATGGGTTGAGAGGTATGCAGAGCATATTATATCTGCTACGCGATTTGCTGCAACTGTTGGAAGGACTGAACTTGTGGTTGCTACAAGTGACCTTGCTGTGGGATAATCTGGCCTTGTTGTTGCGCAGAAAGCCCTTGCTATGACAAAGGTTGCCCTGGTTGTTGCAAAATTTGTCCTTATTGTTGGAAGGGTACTTGAATAGTGCCCGAGAAATTACCGAACTGAATCTAGCTGTAGCCAGGCTAGATTTACTGCTGAGACAGGATGGTGTAAGGTTGATTAACCAATCCTTTAGAACCGTATGGAACGTAATGATTTTGGTATTGGACCTGAGCCCCACAAGGATGTTGATACTAAACATTGTTTGATCCAGACGGACCACCAGGATTCTAAACCTGTGGGTACTAGACATTGCTTGATCCAGTAGGGTCAGCAGGGTTGTAAATAATTCCAAAAGAAGGCTGGTTTATACCAAGCATGTGAGTCGCTCACATTAGTGGCACCTGACACCATAGAGACATTCAGCTTCTACCCCCAGGTGGTGGCACAATCTGGCCACTGACTAACGGGACAAAAGAATTGGCAGAGACAATCTTTGAAATCGCAAGTTACGACTGATGCGTAACTGGGATTGATGGTACAAGAGTGTTCAGAGTGGTGGGTTGCACCGAGACTGAAGTAACAACTGGTTGGGAGGTTGTGTTCGTGATGAATGGACCTGACGTAGGTCTGACACCTGATGCCCAAACAGAGTTATGATAGAGTGATAAGGCACTTGGTGTGCCCGAAACTAAGTGCTCCAAAGACACATAGCCGGGTGGAAAGCTGGCGGGAATACCTTCTGAATAAAGGAAACCATCGAGAGGGAATTGCAGCTGCAATTATTCTCCCTCAATAGTGTGTGGATTTGAGACTTCAGACTCATCCAGAGAAGTGACTAGAGCATCGCCCTCGGGTTCCATGTCTGGAAACAAACAAGAACGGATAGTAGAATGTGTACTCCGGGATAGTTCCAAAGGAACACTCGGTTGATCATACAGAATGTAAGGGCGCTGTGGTGATATCTCAACAACGTCAAAAAGAGGGTTTACAGGATAGATTATCAGTCCAAGCTGAGCGTCAGTGGTCGGTGAGTTCTCTGGAGTTCGAACAGGATTATCTGGAGATTTTGGCTCAAGACCAACAGATGACCCTGAATCAAAAGTAGGTGGAGGATGAGATGACAATGGTTGAACACTTAAGACAATTTCGAGTCCAATGTTTTGGTCCTCAAATGGCTCTGATAACTCAAGAAATGGCTCCTCGGACAATATTTCAAAGAAAGGAGAGGAAGAGGAAATGGGTGAACTAGATGGTTCAGCCACGATGACCTTGTCTTAGTCAACAGAATAAATAACTTCAAGGCTTTAAAATGTCCTTTTAAGGAAACTCACGATTTGGTCAGAAAATCTAACAGGATATTTTGGATCGTGGGCAATCAATTATTTAAGATGCATAAAAGGCTAATGTTCTTTCATTTTTAAAGAGTAGAGAAAGAAACAAAGATGACTCTATCACTTTCGATTGGAAACGAGCTCAAAAGGACAAGTGATCGGATGATATTTTAAGTTTAATGAGTCAAAAAGATCAAATGACTACTCTGGATGATCTAGGTAAATAAGATTACCAGGCAACCGTGAACTGCAAAATACCTCCTGGTGAACCAAGAAGTACGAGCAGGAAATATCCTCGAATGGTGTGTTCGGTGTATCACGATTGCAAGGCGGTTGACTCAACTTCCTAAGGATAAAAGGATTATAGCCTAGAGGGGTCTCGCATTATATACGCGATGGTATGGGGAGCACAAATCCATGCTAGCAATGTCTAATGCCGAAGCTAATGATAGTTGTTAGGTTTATAGATGTTGGAACATGTATCTCGCCTAGACCTTCTATATGTGATCGTTAATGTCAAATGTGCCTTAGGTAAATTGAATTCATTTTAGAGTTGATCTTGAGTTAAGTTTTAGTTTTCAGGTCTTAGCAATGCTACTCGAAAAACTTAAAATGCAACTAAATGGGACAAGACCCTTTCAATTCGATGAAATGCCTATACTAGAGAGGGTAGAAACTACTCAATCAAATGTAAACAATCAAGCAATTGAATACGAAATGATTTTCCACTACTTCACTTTTTGAAAAAATAATCTAATGAAAAATGCATTCCAATTCCTAATTTCCTGACAAGCATTTATCTATTAGTCCTTTCGAAATGAAAATTTTTATCTTCTTTTTCAAATGTTGATGCAATTCTAGTTTCAAAGAGATGTGAATCATAATGAAGCAACAGGCTATAATTTCATATTTTCTCATAAAACAACGAAACAAACTTTCTTATACAATCTTTCAATGAGAAAATTTTTGAGACTATGAGCTCTTCAAGCAGATGAAAACATGAAAAGAGAAGTTCAATCAGATGGATTAAGCACCGACTTTTCCAAACACAAGACCGACAATGTAATCTATGCCGGAAAAAGACGTTTAAACTAGTAAACAAAATTTTTTCAAACTTGTACATAAAGAGGTTAAAGTCGTACAAGGGACCAAAAAACAAATGCAAAGAGAAAACACACCCACAACCAGACTCGATGAGTCCACAAGCTGTTGAATGGACGACTAGTTAGATGTCCTAGTGTCGTTGACTAGCCAATGACTCGATCAATCAAATAGCAAGATGACAAGCCTACAAGCAAGCAAAACCAAACGAAAAGTAGCTTTCTAATCAAGGATAAAAACAGTCAAAAGGCTCACAGAGTAAAAAGCACAAGAGCATAACACACTGGCCAAGATTGGGGTCTAGCCCCAATCTGCACTTACAGGAATCGGTGCGACTGCTTACCTGACAACAAGCACCAGAGGCGGGTCGGCGTGACTGTTCCTCTGCAATTCGCGCTGATTGATGTGACTGTCAGCCGATTAAATGCGTTGTCCAAGGAAACTAAGAAAAAAGAAAAAATTAAAACAGGGACCAGATTTGCTACTATGATTTTTAGACTTAAGCGAATAAGCAAGAAAAAGCGTCGGAACAAAAGGGAAAACGTGAAAATAGCAAAGTTCTCATGAAATCATGAAATCCAAAACAAACAAAAATATGGGATCTCCCTAGCGGAGTCGCCAAATTGTGGTGAAGTAAAATTATAAGTGCGGACACGAACGAATTCCTATAGCCCGATAATGGGTCTAGTGACAATAGTTACATTCTATAAAAGATTTCCTTAGGTTAGGATCAATCAAGAGGGCCTACCTCTTGGTCGCTTATCTTGCTCGATGATGTCCTCACTTGTTCGCTCCAACAATCTCTCACTTCCTTCTTCAAGCTCTTGAAACAAGTAAACAACAACAGGACACAAACATAATAATAGACAAATTGCAATCCAACCTACTTAATGAGTCAATAATAATCAAGACATAAATATGTAATATTACAAACATGTAGGAAATCAATCGATAGTTGCATATATTAATATCAAAGAGAGATTACAACCATTCATCTTGACGTCGCAGTCTTCCTCTAACAAGACCAGGTTCCCACACACTTCTGCTAGCACTTCATGATGGCTTCAAACAACAATAGTTTAAAGACTCTTCCCTTTAGGCTTCACTCCAAACCAAACACACTTCTCCCTCGCACAACTAGATGGCTACAAATAGTAATAGCTTACTTGTCAAATCAAAATAGTATACTCACACTCAGCCAACACTCTAACTATGTCACTGCAACTAGATTGTGCTTGGGAAGAAGGGAGGTTTATATAGGAAAGATCGATGGGAGATGGATCCTCTTCTCATGGAAGAAGGACTTATCTCTTGAGGTAGTTCCATCATTATAGGGGAAAGGAGCCCAAACTGTCATCCTCGACCCCATCTAGCCAAAACATTTACCAGGCTTCTGTTATGGAGCTTTTAGAGATGGAAGTTCTAGCTCTAATTTAAAAAACTTTCCATAACAGGACCGACGCGACTGGGACACAGCTCAGTTGCATCGATCAACGTGGGGAATAGTGCTAATCTTTGCACATCGGTGCGGGGGATACAAAGGCCATTAGCATCTGTCTTTTCAATTGGGTAAAACAGAAGTTTCAGGGGAAATGGTGCAAAAGGGAAATAATCTGCTCATGAAGAGGGACATAATGGGAGTTTCTCCATGAAGACAAAGCATGTGGGGTTCACTGTAGAGATCCTCCATGATCAAGGGACAGGGAGTATAGGGACAGTGAAAAAATGTTGTGTAACACTTGAGACATGTCATTTCTAATGAAGGTATAGTAGTGGACCCAAAAAAGAATAGACTTATCATGGAGTGGACAACTCCTAGGAATGTGGATGAGGTCATTTCATTCATGTGACTAGCAGGTTATTATAGGAGGCTCATCAAAAAATTCTCATAGATTGGTTATCCTATTAAATCTTTGCAGAGGAAAGGAAATAAGTTTGAATGGACTGAAGAATGTGTAGTTAGTTTTGAGCAATTGAAGCATTTGCTTGCAAATGCTTCGGTCTTGAAGATTGCAGATCTCGATAAGGAGTTTGTGGTTTGTAAAAATGCTTGCAAGGAAGGACTTGGTGGAGTCCTGATGCATGGGGGGCAGGTAGCTTGCTATGAGTCAAGGAAGCTGAATGAGAATGAAAGTAACTATGTGACTCGTGATCTTGAGTTGACAACTAGCATTCATGCATTGAAAATGTGGCTTCTTAGTAGGAGGTTTGTATTGACAAGTTGTCATAGTGAGTTGAGGTAGTTGTTCAACCAACCTAATATAAATGCGAGGTAAGCTAGATGGTTGGCTACTCTTAGTGAATTTGACTTTGAGATCAAGTACATTAAAGGCAAGGAGAACAAGGTTGCAGATGCTCTTAGTAGAAGAGTGTAGGTGAATCATATTGCAACAGTGAGTTCTTATGAGACAAATTTGCAAGAGGGAATCTTGAAGGCATGGCAACATGATGATAAGTATCAATCGCTAAAGCACAGGTTACAACAACAGGGTGAAGGTGATAGGGATGAGGAGTATCACCTCATGGAAAATGGCTTCATCAGGTTCAAGAATATGATTTATGTGTCGAACCACTATGAACTCAAGAATCTTATCTTGAGGGAATTTCATGTCAAGCCAAATTCAGGTCACCCATGATATCAGAAAACTTTGACAGCTGGGAAGAAGTTCTATCATTGGTTGAACTTGAAGAAACCAGTGACTGAGTTTGTTGCGAGATGTTTGGGTTGTAAACAAGTAAAAGCATAGCTTAAGCATCTAGGTGGTTTATTGTATCCAATTCCTATTCCATAATGGAAATGGGAGGTAAATTCTATGGACTTAATTACATGTTTGTTGAGGACATTCAGACAGCATGATTCCATCATGGTTGTGGTTGACAAGTTAAGTAATGTAGCTCATGGAAAATTTTAGGGGCTAATGTTCGCCCAGTGGGCTAATTTTCCATGATTTTTCCACAAAAAGATTCGCTAATTTCCAATTTTTATAGTAGGTGATTCGCCCAAATTTTAGAATATAAAATTATTTTACCTTTAAAATCGCCAACATTATATAGAGACTATATATAAAATCATTATAAATTTGAATAATTTTACAAATATATCAATAAACATTTTATAGTTTGCATATTAGGGATTAATGAGATTCGCCAATGTTTCTAAACTTCAAGAAAAATTTCCATCCTTAAAATTTTCCTTGTAGCTCACTTATTTGTAGTTAAGTCTACGAATTTAGTTAGCGAGGTAGCTCAAATCTTTATCAGGGAGATAGTGATATTGCATGGTGTTCCCAAGAATATGATATCATATAGAGATGCCAAGCTCACTTCCAGGTTTTGGAAGGACTAGTTTGCAAGATTAGGGGCGAAGTTAGCTTTTAGTATAACTTATCATTCACCGACAAATGGATAGAAAAAGAGGGTTAACAAGATTATTGAGGACATGTTGATGATGTATATCATTCATCAACAATGGAAGTGGGAGGAGTATCTTCCATTGGTAGAGTTTGCATATAACAATGTGTGTCAGGAGTCCTTAAAGATGAGTCCATTTGAGGTTCTCTATGGGTGGATTTGTAATAATCCTATTAGCTAGAGTGATCCAACTAATAGAGTGTTGATTAGATCATACATGTTGGAAAATATGAAACGAGAAATGTAGGTTATTCAGAGAAATTTAAAAGCAGAACATGATAGGCAGAAGAGTTATGCAGATCAGCACAAAGTATTCAAGGAGTTTCAGGTTGGGGAGTATGTGTACTTCACATCAAGCTCAACAGGAGCTCCTTGAGGATTGGATCATTTGCCATGTTGACAACTTGGTATTGTGGGCCTTTTGAGATCCTTGAAAGGATTGGACCAATGGTCTACCAACTTGCAGTGCCGCCAACAGTGAAAGTCCATAATGTTTTCCATGTTTCATTGCTTAAGAGATGTGTACAGGATGTTGATCATGTTATTGATTGGTCTGTATTGCAAGTGGAAACAGAGGAAGAACTCTAGCTATATCCTCAATGCATATTGCAGCGGAAACATCTCATGCTCTGGAACAGAGCTTGAGCAAGTTAAAGTGCAGTGGAAATACTTTGGGCCCGATGAAGCTACATGGGAAATGGTTGATCATATGTGGGATTTGTGTCCTTCTTTATTTTTTAGTTGAGAAGATGAGTTTGATTTATGCATTGTGGTTTATGTTCATGTATGTCTATTGTATATACTACAATGGGTTGTGTTATAAAGCTCTAATAAGTAGTGCATTGTAAATATTACATTCAGTTGCATTATAAAGCCCCAATAAGCATTATGATATTCATGGTTTTAGAAGTTTGGCATGATGTAAATGTTGCATCGCATTGTGTTATAAAGCTCCATGGGTAGCTGTTTTTCTAGTTATAAGTGTCATTGAACACCGAGGATGGTGTTCCCACAAGGGGGAGGGCTTTGTTACAATGCCTCGCTGATTTTCCATGTAAATAAAATCAGACCAACGTCATGGGACACGTATTCCAAGCTGAATGTTGGGAAAAACACTTTACTGGGTATCACTTGTGATTAATTAATGGCTATGGAAATTGGAAAGACAAAGTGACAATAATTGGCATTTATTTATGAAAATAAAGGAAAATAGGAGACAAGGAAGGTGAAGAGACACATATTTGCATGTAAGGGAAATGTAACAGTCCGAGGTTAAATTTCATGTAACAAAGTTAGTAAAGGCAAATATATGACCAAGGTCATGGGACACGTATTCCAAGCTGAATGTTGGGAAACACATCCTAATGGGTGTCACTTTCAGTTTATTATGGCAAAGGAATTGGCAAAGGCATTGACAAAATATTTGGAAAGGCAAGGTGGCAATTAATTGGCATTTAATTTATGAAAATAAAGGGAATTAGGGGAAAAGGGGGATGAAAGGTTGCAGGTTTCATGTGAGGAGGAAATTGAAGGAAAATAGAGGAAATTGAATAAAATAGAGGCCTTAAAAATAAAATGCTTATGAGGATCAGCTCATAGCCTTTTGTTAGTTTAGTTTTGGAATTGGTTGCAGAGAGGAGGAACCAATCAATCAAACAAGCAAGGAAAGGAAAGCAAGGACAAGCAAAGGAAGAATAAATAAAGCAAAGGAAAGCCAACATAAAGCAAGGAACAGCTGGATCAAGCGGCCACAACATTATTACTTGTAGGTATCGGGTTGCATGTAGGATTTCCTTGCTAGTTTTGGCTTGCATGGTACATGCATGTGTGTATTTGGTTCATTTGTTGTCATTGACATGGGTTTTGCCTGGTTCAACAATGGTTTCAATCTTACCTTGTCATTTCCAGATATCCATGGTGTGATGGGATTCATTTTTGGTTGAGATTTGGATTACAGGAGGTTTTGGATCCAGGTGAGGTGGTCTCAAGAAAATCCCAAGGGTTGGGGGTAGAGATGGTTTTCTCTAGAAAGCCCTCAATAGGTGGGTGGAGACAGGAAAACTCCTTAAGGAATGGTGAAGGAATTCCAAGGCATCCAAGCTTGGTTTCGTTTTGTGATTTCGGGACCGATTTAGTTGAGATCACGTGAGTGTGAGGGTGGAGGTGGTTTAACCTCTGGATTCCCTTGGTTTTTTATGCATTGGTTTATCCCATGAGATCCCAAATTCATGCTTGGAATATGGCACGAGGGTGATTGATTGAAGGAAAGATTTGGTTCAGCCTAATATATGGTTGGGTGGTACGTGGAAGTCCCTGACTTTGTTGTATTGTGAATATCTTAATAAGAGCCATTTTCCTCTTATATTTTATGAGTAAATTAACTTGTTATGATGTGGCTTTGATGGTTGTTCTATCACTGTTATTTATTAGGATATATGTTGGTTATAAGCATGGTTTTATGATAGATTCTAGTTATGGTTCTTATCATGTTTTGATTGATAAATGAATGGTTATTGGATACATGACCTAATAGATGTTATTACAACTATAATGAGAGGACATTAGACCTTCTTGATGATTCCCATATAAGTATCAGACCCCCATGTTTAGATATGCATTCATGACTTGTAGATTTCATGTCCACCATGTGTTTGATAGAATGACTATCATGGTTAGGCCTAGTTAGGTCAATTACTTGATCAAGTTTTAGAGGCTTTTTTCATAGTGTCATTTATTGTTCTAGAAAGTATCATCAAGTTCTGGGTAGTGGTATGGAGACTAGCCTTGAAAAGGTGGCACACATTTCGTCGTTGCAGGCTCAGAACTATGAAATTGGGATTGCAATTGCTACCTTGCAGGCTTATGCATGCGACTAGAGGCCTACAATTGCATGGATGTAGGATTGTGCATGCAACTAGGAGTCTAAATCACTCTAAAGGCAGATTAGCCCAGGGTTTGGGCCCTTGGAGTGGTTGGTTAGCTCTTATGAGTCTTGTAGCTCCTGAGAAAGGTTAGTAACATTTTGGTTTGTCGATTTCAATTCCTTAACTGTATTAAGGAGGTTGAGTCATTTCATAGTAGTCGTCAACTCATGTTTACCCCAGCAGGCCGGTGAAAGTGGGTAAATGTGGGAGGAGGCGTTACAGGGTGGTATCAGAGCATGGTTCAAACGGTTGGAATTGATGGGCTAAATGTGATTGTTATGCATACATGTCGGTCATATGCACGGATGATAATGGATATGGTTATCATGCATATAGAAAGTGTCATAGTTTATATTATCATGTATCATGTTGAAGTGTTAGATGAGATAGAGCAAGAGATGCAAATCATTAGAGCAAGGTTGCATCACTGGACCTCGGGGTAAGAACAAATCGTCATACAAGTATTTTATGTTTGGCATGTAGATATGACGGTTAATGGTTGTTATATTTCTTGTGGTTATATGCATGCCTATCATCTATTGTGGTTGTGGTTACATAGATGCTATTTGATTAGTGTGGTCATATGCACGTGTGTCAGTTAGTCCTGAATGGTAGTAACTTAATGTTACATGAATTGTGCTCATACACATGATGATTATGGTCATTGCGTTTATATCTTGATGTTATTATGTATCGTGCTAATCTGGTTTGGCTTATGCAGATGGTTATGATATTCACACAAGTCGATATATTTGTGATAATGTTTCGTACTAATATGG
Organism: Pinus taeda; assembly: GCA_000404065.3. Lineage (NCBI taxonomy): Eukaryota > Viridiplantae > Streptophyta > Pinopsida > Pinales > Pinaceae > Pinus > Pinus taeda. The sequence goes on along the minus strand of APFE031600331.1, from coordinate 3,073 downwards.
ACTGACTTGTGCAGATGTGATAACTTCCCCTGAGATACATTGAGGTATGAGCTTGATTGTGTAGTCTATTTGGTTTATCTAACATGTTGTGTTTACAGGTTGTTTGAATGTTTGATTAACTGTGGATTAACTGCATGATATGAGTATGTGTTTATAAGATCACATGAAAGAATGATCTTGTTTTAAGATGATTGTACAAACATAATATGTGCAGAGACAATTGATATGTACTTGAGTGCAAGTGGGTGATGGTTGTAGCATTATGACTAACGACTCCGATTTGATTATTACATGACTGTTAGTCTTGGGAAAGGTTGATTTAAAATTAATAGACATAATGCCTTGATCTTTTGAACATGTTCCTAACAATTGTGTGAACAGCGTAGGGAAACATGTTTGGTATTAGCGTGACAAGGTAATAATTGATTTTTTTACATAACTAACAACTGGGTGATGACATAGAATATAGTAATACTCAATTACATCAAGGTAAAACATAAAAGAAAGGAATTGGGTGAGAATTACTTTGGCTATGTTTGGAAACCATAATTCCAAATGAATGTGCGTTTTTCATACATGAAGTCTTATTAACCTTGATTTTGTCTGACAATATGTGGATATGTGTTATATTCATGAACATGTATTTGACAACTATATTAGCTAGTTTATAATTATAGCTAGATTCATCAAGGAAATTCAAGTCCCTTGAGAGATGGCATGGATTTGTTCAGTTACAAGGCAACGTGCTTGGCACAACAAGGTAAGATAACTGGTATATCGTTAAATTTATTTATACACTTACAATTATGTGTTTATGATGATATGATGCAGGGGATTGCATGGCAAAAGATACTTCCATGAAATCTCGAAGAAGGCTCTGGTTGAGCTTTCCCTTGGAAGCATTAGTAACCCATGGGGATTGAGACATGGTGTTTATTGCTAGTTTTGTGCTTTCAGTGCTTTGTGATTTGTTTTGCGCTTGACTTCCAGTTTTGTTTATGTCTCGTGCATGGTCATTCCACTTGGTTTGTGGTGTCATATTACTATTGGTTTTCATGGTTTTATATTGTTTGCTTCTTAATATTACCTTTTATGTTTTTAGGGTCTTGGGAATTCGTTGGGGAAAGAGGAAAGTTA
>APFE031600327.1:0-16362 GCA_000404065.3 Pinus taeda | reverse complement strand
CTCCAGATGGTTCATGCACCCTTATGATAGAGGAACTTATCCCATCAAGAGAGGAGCTACCCCATCCAAAAGAGGGAGTATCCCATTGATGTTGGAACTGAATAACTTCCTCTAGAATACTATAAATACAGGCCTTGGGCCAAAGGAGGGAAAGGTTGAAAGCTGAACATTCTAAAGGGTAAATGCTGCTGGAATTAGGACTTCCATTGTTGACTTGTGAGGAGAGATCACTATCCTTCCTTGTTGCCATAGTGGGAGTGGGTGAGCTTGTCAAAGTAAAGGAAATCTCTTGTTGGACCCTGGGAGGAGCTTGCACAACACCAAGGCTCATGTTGTAATGGTTCCTTTTTTTTGTTTCTTTAACATTCTTCTCAATGATTTGTTGTTAATGAATTATTTCACGTACTCCTTGGTCTATGTGATGAATATGCTTTGTTTTATGATGAATATACAGGTGTTATGTAATCGTTTGCTTTGTTAGTGTATGCAGGTCTTAAAGTGAAGGAGGAGCTCATCTGGATCAGCAAGGCTGGACTGCTACAACAAGCGTTGGACCTAAGGTAATATTGAAAAACACTTGACCTCTCATAGAATAACGTGTATTTAGGGAAGGATTGCTCTTGTTTGGTTTGTTTGTCACTAGAGAGTCTTAGACTCCTAGGGAGGTTAGGTTTGTCCGCAAACATAACTCTTTCCACATGACAAATTGGTGACTCCACTGGGGAATCCATTGATGGGTTTGATTTTTCCTTTGATTGTTACTTTGATCTGTAAAGAGTCTTGTTTCTTTTTCTTTTTGGTTGCTTGACTGTGTTTTTGGGTGGCTTAGCTTAGGGTCGAATTAGAACTTAGGTTTTCTTTGTTTTACAGAAGTACGCACCCTCTGAGTTTGACACAGTGCGTACTTGTGTGCACTGTATCTGTGTACACAGAGCGTGCATGCACCTGGTAAACAGGCTGCATGCGTACCCTGTTAAAACTAAGAAAATTTCCCTTTTTTATCATTTTATCCTTTTGAATTTTGTTTTTCTTAGTCTACTGCCCAGATCCACTGGTTGACTGTCAAAAATCTTCACCTATACTTTTTCCATTAGTGTCGAAAGTTTTAGTGAAATTCCTTGAGATTTTAGCCTTAAGGTTTTGGTTTTTATATTGGTCCTGTAGTGACTTTGGGTTTAGAAGTCGCAAAGCCTTAGATATCTCTGGTTTTGTCAGTCTTCTTAGGAGTCGGACCAGTCACAAAATCTACCCTCGTGAGCGACCTACCTTTGTGTTGCCTCTTTGCAAAATTTCAATACGCTTGTTCATTTAAATTTGTGAATTTCATTTTAAAAAAGAACAAAAAGATTGAGTTTTGTTTTGATTAGTTTGTGATTCTGCATAAACTAGTCCTTGGATTAATCATTGCCAAGTAAAACATCCCAGAATCATCCTAGTAAGCTTTTGCTTCTTAGATTAAGTTGTTAAGAATAAGCTTAGATGTATTTCCTTTGATTTGCTTTTGAGTGATTTTTCGTAGATTTCCATAGATCTTGAAATTGCTTTGATTAGATTAGTTTTACATGCTTTTATTAAATAGGAAAATATCAATTATCTCCTTTGTGATATTTGCTTTAGAGTAACATTTGATATCTTTGAAAGAGAAAAGAACTTTTCGTGAAGTAGAGAGTGGTCATCTTTTGTGTGTTTTGAAAGATAAAGAGAATTGTTTCTTTGATTGTCTTTTGAGAAAGTTGTTATTATTGAAAAGATTGCATTCTCTCAACTCTCTTAATTAGAACATTCATTGAAAAGAAAAGTTATCGAATCATCTTAGGTGCATTTTTTATAGAATTGGAGTCGAGTCTACACATCATCAAGTTTCGTCTCCATCACCTTTGTCCTAAAGAACAACCATTAAAATCAACGCTTAAATTAAAATCAACGTAGAAATTTTTATTTTCTAGGGCTCTGAAGCACCAACATAGATTAGGCTGGTGTCTTGGAGTAGGTGAGTACTTAACTCTCCAAGACTATTAAAACAAACAAATAGCTTATCTTGTGATAGAATAAATCCAGTTGTTACATTTGTATTCTGGGAAAGCTCCTCTTAAAGGGGAAGCACGAGCTCGTGTCCGAATCAGTGAGGGGATCAATCCTCCCTCGTTGGGAACGACGCCAGACACGCACGTATTACAAACGGTAAACCTCGATTAACCATTGTCGAGGAGCCTGAGGTCACTTGTTGGTAAACCTTGGATTATGTCAAGGAGCCTTCAAGGGGATTGAGCTTGCTACTCTGTCCTTGCGTGCGTATTGGATCGTAGACTGTTCCCCCAAGTATATTTGTTTCTGTTGGTAACCATAGTGACCATATTCTATAGGATTCTTCCTAAGGTGACGGTGGTGGGAAGATCCCACTATACCTGGAGCAGACGTCGGCTAGAATCACTTGGATTTTCTGGGGGGTTCTCTTCACTCGAAACGGTTTAGTGGAGAAACTTGTGCCAGTCTATTCATTAAGCAGGTTGCCGGGGTAACTGTTCCAACCACTATTTCTGTATTGAACTCTGCGACGTTGGATTTCATCACCAACTAGTGTTTTCCGTATGGAAAGTTATTGTTTGTGTGTGGTTTGATCTCCTAGATTCTTTAGGCATGTGATTCAATTTGTTTGGTTCTTTACAGGATTCAGGTGGTTTCCATTGAGATTTTACTTTGTTTTCACGTGAAGTAGTTAAAATTTTTAATCGTGGCTGAATTACCGAGGAAGTCCCGTAGACTTCGGGGCTAACCTCCCGAGTTTTCACTGGGCCAGCTTGAAGGGCTACGGGCCCTGGTATCTCCTAGAGATAGTAGAGTTAGGTCACCTGAAAAAGGAGAGTCTTCTTTCGTGGTATATCCTGATTTTTTAGCTTTAATAACAGATTATAGTGCGCAGTCTGTGTCTGTTTTAGAAGTTACTGGTAGTGTTTCATCTACTAGTGATATAGGTGAAGAACCTGAAATATCTGAACCCGAATCTGAAACTGCTGCTACTCCAATATCAGGGTTTGCCTCTCCAGCTTCTAGTGGTCCTAGTTCACCTAGGGTAGAAAGAATAATTACCCAAAATCTTCCTTCTGGACTAATAGCTATTGAAGAACTTGCTATTCTGGAAAAAGGAGAAGGCATCCATATCCCTGAAAACCAACCTATTATAGAGCTTAGGGAGCGTGAATCAATATTTTACAGTCCACCTAGGACGAGTGCTTGGTATCTTTCATTAACTAATTTTTTGGAAAACCCGGGATTAAGTTTTTCACCACCTCGTATTTCTTATCACCCAACACCTAGAGGTTACTATCCTCCGTTAAATATGTTGAGACAGTCGTCCATGTTTTCTCAATCTCCGGAAGCCTTTTTCTATGGCGATCCTTAAGTTCCCGCTGGGTATCAGGTATCAGTCAATTTCTGGTACTTTTTCGAGAGCATCTCCTCAACCTATTGAACAAGGGTTATTAACTGGAAATAATGGTATTAAACTGTTGAGTGTAGAAGATATTCTCATGATGTCAAGTACTATTCCCAATCCTCAACCTCAAGGTGACCAGTCACCGCCTGGTGGGCAGCCTCAAGGACAGTACATACCTACGGGACAATACGTTCCTGAAGGTCAACCCCAGACTCAGTACGTTCCTCAAGGTCAACCCCAGACTCAATATGTACCTCAAGGTTAACCCGAGTATCAATATGTACCTCAAGATCAACCCCAGTATCAATATGTACCTGAAGTTCAACCCTAGTATCAGTACGTGCCTCAGGGTTATCAACCCCAAGGTCAGTACCCAACCCAAGGTTACCAACCACCTTCCGGTCAATCATATGTTCAAGGATCTGGAAATATACCATTGAATTATCAACCCTACCCTCAACCCGGTTATGGTCCTCAATATTCTCAACCTGTTATGGGTCCGTACCCTAGAATGAATGTAGTGTGGGATCCATCTCAATCCCAACAGGTTTTGCAACCGAATGTGCAGTTGTCATCTCAAACTGGACAGCCCTTGGTTTCTGGTTCACCCCAGCAACCTGTCCAGTCTACTGTTCAAACTTCTGCATCTTCTGTAGTTTCTCAGTTTGGGCCTAGTACACCTCGTACTCCACCTCAATCGACTGCTACAACTACTGCAACATCTGTTTCATCTACCCCACCTTCTTCTGGAGTATCGACAGCTTCGGTTTCTACTGTCCCTGTATCTACTCCTCAGACATCTTTACCTCAGTCTGGACCCACAGTCCACACTTCGGTTCAGATGCTTGTAGGAAAACCAGGTTTAAGTACGGTTGTCACCAGTCAACCTCAATTTATTCAACAACCGTACTAAGGATAGTACCAATCCGGTCCTGCTGTGCAGCAACCAGTCTATCAGTATCAACCGTACCCTGGGTATACATATCAACAACCTCAGCAACCCCAGTATGGTCCGGTTAATCCTGGTTTTCCAGGAGGATATAATATCCCCAATGCAATTCCAATTCCTAGTTATCCTAGATATCCTCCTCCTGGGGCTAGTTTGACGACCCAGAGTTTTAGGGACCCTAATCGTCAATTACCATTTATCGCAACTTTGGACTTGCATGACTTGACGTGCCTTACGAACGATCCAATTAACTATCTTTCGTTTTGGCCACCAATGCCAAATAAGTTGCCTAGTGATATTCCTAAGTTTGAAGGCAAATTAGGAGAGGACCCGTCGAACCATGTGATGACTTAGCACCTCTGGTGTGCGTCTAATTCCATTTCAGATGATTCAATCCGTTTAAGACTTTTCGAATGCACTCTAATTGGTCTTGCGGCCAAGTGCTACATTGAGTTACCGCGAGCCACTTTTTATAGCTTTAGTCAGTTAGCTACTTCGTTTTTAACTCATTTTCAGTTGCCCGTCAGATATGACAATGGCACGGAATTATTAACTTCGTTAAAGTAGTCAATGTCCACTTACATTTCAGATCACATTCATGAATGGAGACGTCGATGGTGTTTAGTGAAAGTTTTTATCCCGGATCAGATATTAGCCAAATGGTTTGTAAAATATTTACTACCCAAGATCACTGAGGATGTAGCTAAGGCCGGAGTCGTTACTGAGGAGCAAGTAATTTCTCAAGCACAGTACCTTGACTTAGTTTATACTCAGTGTTCTACGTTACACAAGAAAATCCCCGATCTACCCAAACAAAATAAAATCCTTGTAGCTCCTTCAGGGTCTCATGCCGCTGATGGTATAATTGGTACGGTTAATACCAAAAATAAGAAGAAGTCTTCCAAGAATTCTTCTCCTATCATAACCTTGCCAGATTCCCTGACAGGAGATTCTTCCGCGGAACTTTCTGCCGATATTCATGTTGTAAAGTCATCTACAACTAAATCAAAAATTGGTGGTAAGAAGAAAGGGAAGAAGAAGAATATAACAGATAAGAATTCGAAAGAGAAACCAGAAAAAGTGGAATCAACTGATGAAAAACGCAAACCTCGTTATCCTTGTCTCATTTGTGATGAAGAACATTTTATGAGAGACTGCCCTCATCGTGTAGAGGTTGCGAAAATTGTCAAAGGTTCCCAAACTGCTGCTGTTTTGAAGGATCCTTTTCCAAATCAAGACAGTAAGATGATAGGTTCTTCCTCATGTGCCAACGAGGAACCCATATTGATGATGTCCCATGTTAGGATTGCGACTCGATCGCAAGATTATGGAAGTAAAAGTCCTGGCGATGGTAAAGAAGCAGAATCTTCTCATTATAATCCATCAACCTCAGCTCTCGGTTCCGATCCACTACAGATCGAGAAACCTAATCCAGACTTAGTAATCAAACCACCCGCCAAGGGTATACTTCGAAAGTCGGCTTTCAATCCACATGCGAGAGTGGCTCAGAACTATAACATTGTTGAGGATTTAGCTATTTCACCTTCACCAATGTCGGCTTTGGAAGTGCTGCAATCATGTCCAGCACAGTGTAAATTACTTTTATCGGGTATAGGAGCTGTTGACGTTCAGGACCCAAACCTTATAATTTTCGATCTAGAAAATAGTGCACTGCGCTTACCTCATCAAATGGCTGTCCAGATTCCAGTGATAGTAAAAAACAGACCTGTTCATAGGACTGTGATTGATGAGGGAGCTTCAACATGTATTATGTTGATACAGTGTTGGAGGTCGCTTGGTTCTCCTTCACTAAATCAATCGCGGACGATTCTAAAGGCCTTTGATGGCCGTGGGTTTCATCCTTTTGGCATTCTACAGGATTTACCTATAGGGGTTGAAGGTAAAACCGTTAATCTAGATGTGGAGGTGGTTGATGCTCCTCTAGATTACAACCTTCTCTTGGGTCGTAGTTGGTCTTACGCTATGACATCTGTCGTTTCATCGGTCTTTCAGCTTATAAATTTCCCTCATAATGGAAAGATCGTAACCTTAGACCAGCTATCTTACTTTTCATCCGACCCAGCCTCTACTGAAAGCATTCAGCATGTTTGTAAAACGACTATCCCATATAAGGATGTTAGAGTAGGACTAGTTAAAGATGCCAGTTTAATGGGAACTTTTCCTTTTCCTCCTATCAACGCATCGTCTTCTACTGCAGCCATTCATATGATTTCATCAGACACCATTGTTTATGATGATCCTTGGATCATACCTTGTGAATTTGAGATAGACTCGTTTGGTGATCTTATGCCTTTGAGTCCGTATGAACTTGCGTATCAGGCCGTGCAGTCGTTCTCTGACACAACATCAACCCAAATTGACTTAATGAATGTGGTCCATGAGGAATCACTTTCAACATCAAACTCAAATTCAATAATGTTTTCTGAACTTGTTCACACTGATGAGCAAATTCGTGAAATCCTATTCGTCGATGAGTTACCATGGGAAGATCTTCATCACAGATCTTCGTTTTTACCCGAGGGTGATCGTTTTGAAAATGATTTTTCATCAATTTTTACGACTGAATATGTCAAGGAAGCTCAGAATCCAATGAAACATCCTGATTCCGAGTTAAACTTGGGAAATATTTCTCGAACTATTCCCCTTGACATTTTGGTTAAGCCAGGAATTGTTGAAAACGTTCATATAGGTGCCTCTTGTACGGAAGTTGAAATTCAATCATATAAGGTCCTATTTCAAGAATTATGCAACGTGTTTGCTTGGTCATATGAGGAAATGCCAGGAATTGACCCTGCAATTGTTATTCATGAAATCAAAACCTACCCGGATGCTAAACCCGTTTGGCAACATTTGCGTCAGATTCACCTAAGAAAAGCTGCTGCAATTAAAGCAGAAGTTGAAAAATTACTCAAAGCAGGTTTCATTTATCCGATCCCGTTAACGGATTGGGTATCAAATATTGTTCCTGTTAACAAAAAGCAAGGGACAATAAGAATATGTATCGATTATAGGGACATTAATCGAGCCTGTCCAAAGGACAATTACCCAACTCCCTATATTGATCAAATCATCGATGATTGTGCCGGCAGTGAAATTTTCTCCTTCATCGATGGTTTTTCCGGATACAATCAAATCAATATTCTACTTGCTGATCAACCAAAAACGGCCTTCATTTGTCCGTGGGGGACATTTTCTTATTGCAAATTACCTTTTGGGCTTAAGAACGTCGGGGCAACTTTTCAATGAGCCATGTCTTATGCTTTTCATAATATCAAGCACATTGTGCAACTCTATCTCGATGACTTGCCTGCTCATTCATTACATCGAGATGATCATCTCGTCCATTTAAGAGCAATCTTTATGAGGTGTAGGCATTATCGGATTAGGTTGAATCCCCACAAGTGTGTTTTCTGTATTGAAACGGGTTAGTTACCGAGGTTTGTTGTTTCGAAAGTCGGCATCCACGTCGATCGCTCGAAGGTTGAAGCCATTATCAAATTGCCTCCTCCTTTGAGTCTTTGCCAACTCCAAAGTTTGCAAGGGAAAGCAAAATTTTTACGTCGATTCATCCCTAACTACGCCGAGATCAGAAAGGGTTTTACGCGGTTGTTGAAACAGAATACTCCATTCTTTTGGGACGAGATAGCTAAGAAATCTTTTGATGCACTAAAACATGCGTTGACCCATGCACCGTTGTTGCATCCTCCCAACTACAACTATGATTACTTCTTGTATCTCATTACCTCCCATTCCACCATCGGAATGGTGTTAGTTCAGGAAGATGAATTCGGTACAGAACATGTGATATATTAACTTAGTCGAACTTTAAATCCAACTGAGCTAAAATACTCACATGTGGAGAAATTGGCATTGGCAGCCGTTCAAGCTGTCCAACGTTTTCGTCATTACATTTTACTACGTACGACTACAACCTTTTCTGATTGCAACCCTATGATCTATATTTTGACCAAGCAATTGCTGGGGGGCAAGTACTCCAAATGGATTGTGATCTTGCAGGAGTTCGACTTGGAATTTGAAAAGTCTAAGTCAAAGAAATCTTTAGTTTTTGTGGAGTTAATGTGTGACTTCCCGCGTGCTGACACGGAAACTGTGGCAGAGGAGCCCATTGCAGACGAATCCTTGTTTTTAATCAGCACTTTAGATCCATGGTACGGGGATATCATCATTTATCTCCAAACCCAATCCTTTCGGCTAGATATTTCACGGTTGAAAAGTCGAAAAATACGATTCCAGTCCCAACAGTCCAAAATTATTGGAGATACTCTTTATCGTCGCGAGGCAGACTCTGTTTTTCGACGTTGTTTGACTCATGAGGAAGCTGAAAGGGTCTTAAATGACTGTCACTCTGGAGCGTGTGGCGGTCATATGTCTGGGTATGCCACAACCCAAAAGATATTGCGCGCTGGCTACTTCTAACCGTCTATGTTTAAAGATTGTATTATCGCGGTCCGAAAATGCCACAACTGCCAAATTTTTGATCGAAAGATGCGTGCTCCACCTGCTCCTCTTCACCCTATAATTGCCATTGGTCCTTTTTCCAAATGGGGTATTGATTTTATTGCATGTAACCCTCACTCGGCCGGGGGGCATGCGTATATCATCCTTGTGGTAGATTATTTTACCAAGTGGGCCGAGGCGATGCCTACATTTGAGGCAAACGGCAAAACAGTTGCAATTTTCGTGTTCAATCATATAATTGCTAGGTTTGGTGTTCCACAAGTGATTATCACTGATCATGGGTGTCATTTTCGAAATGTTATGATGACTGAACTTACATGCCAGCTTGGCTTGCGTCACGACAGTTCAACTCATTATCCACAAGCTAACGGTCTGTTTGAAGCCATCAACAAAGTTCTAGTCATCATGATATGACGAATCATTGCGATTCATCAGTCGAATTTGCATAACATGCTATTTTCAGTGCTTTGGGCATATCGAACCTCAGTAAAAACGTCAACAGGGTTCACTCCTTTCCAACTAGTTTATGGTCTGGAAGCTGTGTTACCCATTGAGTGCGAAATCCCGTCATTGTGAATGGCCATCGAATTACTTCCAGCCACTTCTGAAGAGGAAAGAAGTTTGTTATAATTGGCTCAGCTAGATGAGAATCGACACGATGCTGCATTAGCAATCGAATCTCATTCAAAACGTATTAAAGCTTAGTATGATCGAAATGTGACCCTCGAAATTTTTTGGAAGGAGATCTAGTCTTATTGTACGATCAGGCAAATGATAAATTAGGCGCTGGAAAATTTGTGCCTATGTGGCATGGTCCCTATGTTGTCAAGCAAAAGCTAGCAAAAGGGGCCTATGAATTGGTTAGACTTTGCGGGGTCTCTTTAGGTAAACCCAGAAATGGTCTTTACCTGAAGAGGTATTATGCTTAGAACGAGTGTGGAGATTTTTTTTAGTTAGGTTAGTTTTTCTTCTAGCTGGTGTGCTTTAGATTAAAGTGTGCTTAGCTTAGAGAATGAGTTTTCCGTCGTTATTCCTGCTTATCTTGGTTTTACGTTTGATGTCGCAGATGTCGACGCCTCTCCAAACATATATTGGTTTCGCTAATGGCGCTTGTCGTAGTACACGGAATATTTCTTTTGCAGCTTGGGTTATCTATTCGCCCTTTGATGAGTTGGTATCTATGCATGGGGTAAGCCTTGGTCAAACAACGAACAACATTGTAGAGTATAGTGCAGTGGTTGAGTTATTACCTGAACCTATTTCTTTTGGGATTCAGAGTTTGATAGTGAGGTTAGATTCTGAACTCGTTGTATTACAGCTTAATAGAGTATACGCCATTAGAAATCCAGTTTTATTAAGATTATTTTTGAGAGTGCATCTCTTGGAACGTGAATTTGACTATATTGAATATCAGCATATTCCAAGATCCTTAAATACATTAGCAGATGCAATTGCTTCTCAAATGTTAAGTAGACATGTGCAATAATCATACAAGTAAATTTAAAAATATTCCATAACATGTTTAACAAGATAAGCTGATAATAATGATATCATATAATAGGAGTGTGTTCAAATATACATCGTCCTCGATCATAGGTTGAAAAACACCTTATGATCAGCAAAAATGATAGGTACAAAAAGCAAAATGTCATGTGCGACTACAATAGGCGATCATCCCATCACTAGTGATGATCTCGATATGAAACCACTGCACGGGCCACCTTACAAAGGAACCTCCTAAAAGGTCCGGGGACTCCAATCACATAGCGCTGAAGTCGACGAGGGATGTCGTCTATGCTTGTCTCGGGAATGTCCCCTGTCAGGTGCTCTAGATGGCTCTCCAACTTGGCCAAAGCCTCTGCTGATTCGTCCTGTGGGACTGAAGCCGGTGCAACTGGTTGTTTTCTCTCGTAAGGCCGGGGAGCGGTTGGTCGTTGTGGGCCCACATATGCATTTTGAAATTATTACTATCAGTTTTAGGACAATATAAAAATAAAAAAATAAAAATTAGGAAAATGTTGAAAAATGATTTTACCTGAGTCGTCCCACTGCTCTCCTGGAGGAAGAGCCATGTCTGGGTCTCCACGAAAATCAATCCCAGCATAAGGGAAGTCCTGAAGAAAAAACTTGGTTCTCCAACCATTGGAAATACTCAGGTTTGAACCGAACGACCTCGGTCCCCTCATTAGGATGACGGGCCATGACTGTGACCCATCACATCAGTTTGGGCTCTCGAGGAAGCCCAGCTCCAATAGTAAGGTGCTGCGAGATCAGCATAGGAATCCTCTCTAGTCCAAAACTCACGACTAAAGACCCATAACCAAAAGTCTTAAGTCGTCCGTTCTTGGCCCAGGTCAATTGGCCCTTCACATTGGCCAACACAGCATCGCACCAGTTGAAGATGGTGCCTTGGAAGCAATCAAATACCATACGCATCTGGGATTCGGTGGCAATATGTAATGCGGCAACTCCGCAAAGTCTAGTAACAGTGAATGCAATCACCATGAGTTTAGGACGGGATATGGTCTTTATATCTATCCCTTTGTCTCTAGTCTCGCGGTTGCAGTACTCTAGCCAGAGGCTATCGACAGACTGGCCACCTGCCCTAGTTCCGAACAGAGTCAAGTCAACACCTCTCTTAGGCAAACCAGTCAAGAAATATATATCCACCGGCTCGATTTCGAGCTGGTGGCCGCCAATAAAGAAGCACTGGTCATGAATGCTCCATCTGTCAACCATCCACTGTAAGAAATCCACCTAAGCCCTCATGCCAGGAATGGCCCAGTATTTGTACAAGTCGCACGCCCTCAAAGCATCAAGTGAAGGCTGATGATTCCATGCGGCAGCATCCACGTCCTCGTGCTCTCGTTCGTGCCAATATAGCATGATGTACTACCTGCATCAAGCATAAAGATGAGTTAGAATGCTAGAAAATATTTTCATTGGGCCATTTTTGAGGAATTTTGGGTTAAAAACCCTCATGGCGAGGACCGCACCCTACGTGTTAGACACAGTGCGTGGGACCACACTTTGTCTAAACGGAAGGTGCGGACCCCGATCTTTTTCCCAATGGAGAAAAAGTCGAGGTCTGCAGGTCTGCAGTGGTAAACCTGCGTACCCCGAGCGCGGGTTTTATGCCTAAAAACCCTCCCAAAAAATCAAATGAAAGACTAAAATGAAAATTGAAACGGTTAAAAATGAAGAGTAGGACGATGTGGATTACCTGGAGAAGACGGCGTTCGATTCCGACGATTGGATTTTCCGCAATCTTCACGGGAAGTTTTCTGAGCAAAAGCACTATTTTCTCACCCAAATCATAAAAGCTATAAATGAATGGTAAAAGGCCCTTTTTATACGTTTTTTGAGTAAATAAATTGCAAATTTGTTTATGTTTCACTTTGAAAAGGTATTCTTGCAACATTTTTATCCATTTCAAACAGGTATGAGTAATGTTTTTGTTTTTGTGCAAGATAACGGATCATTCAGGCGAAATCTATCATTTTCAGCTAGAGTCACCTTTAAGCTCTTTTCTGACTCCTAAAACATGAAAAGATTGCCGGGTTTTTCTTTTAAGCTCGTTAAAACGGAATTAAAAGGCAGTCCATTTACAGCTCTTTTCCGACCGTAAAAACATAAAAAGATTGCCGGAGTTTTGTCGTTTCAAATTCGATATTGGTTATAAAACGACGTGTCCTTGATCAATTTTTTACTTTTTTGGATCAAAGACACTAATGACGAAAAGTACTCCTTGGTCGTAAAAGATCAAGCGGTTCTCTCAAGTATTATTTTATACTTTTTCGGGCTTGGGAGACACAAATTTATGAAAAATTCAACCCTGGAGTCTCCTTAAGTTTTTTCAGACTCTCTAAAAATGAAAAACGTCGAGTTTCTCCTATACTGGACTCGTTAAAATCTCGACAGTAAAGGACCTGTTCAATTACAAACAGAAACAGACCACTCCTTCTCAGGGTTCGAATTTAAACTAAGTTGGACTCACCCGAAGGGTGAGCTTATAATCAAGCATATGTTATCCTCCTCAAGCTTGTAAAAAATAAAGAGGTACTTGCCAGAAATGGTGGGGAAAAAAGAGAGAAAAGTGAGTCTGTTTGTCATACTTTGTAACCACTCTTGAACACGACACTTTCATTTACCTGGGTTGGGAAATCCTTTGCCTAATAGTTGATCAAACCACATTGACATTCTTCAGCCGGGTTCCGGGGATTAACTTTGAGTCATTCGTCACCAAGCCATCTGTTGTGTCGTTATGTGTTCAAGAGGTCTGTAAACAAAACATTCAACTACAAAATACCTATCATCTATTTTATCATCCTTGAGTCAGTCCTTACAGCAACATTTCTTCAACTTGAACTATGATTTCGTGTTGTGGTCTTGCCTGCGATGGGTCACTTTCTATCGACATCAGCACATTATCTAAAGAGTTGACTTAGGAATCGTGAGTGCCTTGAGATCTGCATGCCTCAATGGTAGGTTTCTCGCCTTTGACGACAGTTTACATCATTGACTTTCGATCAAAGGATTCCATGACATGTTCGACATCAACACATCTTATCACATTTCATGGATTGTGCTGAGTACTTTGAGAGCCATTGTCATTAATGGTGGTTTCTCACGCTTGTTAACAGTTTACATCATTGACTGGTAATCAAGCCGTTTCTACCATGTTCGACTTCGATACATTCAATCGCATGGATAGAATCGTACTGTTTTGGGACGTAGAAATGAAGACCCTGGATCTAGTTTCCACCATCCAGGTTGCGAGGAATTTTGTATTCATTATATTATGGACTATTCATAACAGATGGTTGCGTCCATACTGTGTCCACATGTGTCTATAATTATGATGTGTTACAAGATCATTCCTATATCAGAGCAGTAGTTAGTGTTTTTTAGTCAGTTTTTATCTGAGTATGGGAATGCCTACCTCAGCTATGATATGATCTCATCTATATATTTTGCATTGAATGTTTTTACAGGTTCCAACCGGGCTCTCTGTGAGATGATCCTCAAAATGATAAAGTACTTCACTCTTCCTAAATGATAAATGAAATCCTGATCTACTATAGACTTCGCACTTTAGGGGACAATCTGTTACACAAAAATATCGTCACCTTGATTATTTGCAGTCAGTATGGGTCTATCATCACTTGTACTAACCTCCTAAGCAAGTCTCAGACCTCAGCTCTTCAAAATAAGCTTTGGAAATGAGAGAAAGACATCAAAAAGCAATATAACTCTGGTTCCGCACTTTCTCTCACTTTTGCCTGCGGGCTCGCACCCTTTGTTCAAATTACTGTTGGCATTATGATTCAGGTGTTTTCCTTGATGGCAACTCACTTAGAGGTTTGATACAGGTGATGGCAACTTAATCTGATGGCAGTCTAGAGCAGTAGATCAAAAGAGAGATATACGCAGGTTGATCGTGATGAAAGTGCGTATATACGCAGGTAATCAGAGCAAAAGGCGCATATACGTACAGACGCAGGTGCACAGAATGAAAGGCGCGTATATGTTGGAAAACTTACCTTTGGTCCGTGGCGGTTAGTCCTTGGAACTTGAACCTCTGGTTTTGGACCATGGTACCTCGTCAGATGTGTTGATCCCTAGTATTGGATGCATGGTATTGGTTTGTCATGGTTTTGGACCATGGTATTGAGAGAAGCCTAAACCTATATAAGGAGAAGATCATTAGGCCAAGATTGTGCAAGAGTGAGCAAATAATGAAGATCTGATAAAGTGTGAGATCTTGATGCTGGTTATGGGTTGGTGATGCCTTGCTTGATCTGATCCAAGGAGGCACTCATGTGAAGGATGATGAATGATGGATTGGGATCTCAAGGCTTGGAATGATTATCTTTATATGGGTTGAGTATGGATAGACTAGATCTATTGACGCATGTTTATGAATGTTATGATTTGGGTATGTTCTGATGTCTGAAGTAGCTGCAAAGTTATGAGGCTGAATTTGCATATCTGTACACGGGTTTTCCTTGGTAAAAGGGCGTATACACGCAGGTTGGGTTCATCCAAGTAGCGTATACATTATGAGATTTGGTGTTTCATGTTGTTGTTGATTCTAGTGGTTGTTACAGAGTTGTGGGCTCTGGTTGTGTTATGTGACAGGGTTTCAGTATTGGGTGATTCAAAGATTGATTGTATTGCAATGGTGATTGTTTTATGGATCCAGTTTGAAAATTGATGAAACATGGTCCTTGGATGATTGTAGGCTGGCACCTACGTACTGGTAAAAATATTGGCTAGTACAAGAGCCAGGGGGTTGTAGCTCCCTTCCAGGAGCAAATGGAAAACGAGTGAAGGTTGGAGTCTTCGGTAGGCCAGCACCTACGTACTAGTAAATGGATCGTCTGTACAAGAGCTAAGAAGGTTGTAGCCTTCTGCAAGTAGAAGCCTGCGTACTGGTAAAGGACTGCACCAGTACATTGTAAAAGAAGTTTCTTATTAATGGAAGATAGAAACAAATTGCAGCAGGTGGTTTTCACCCACATTGGGTTTCCACCTTATATCATGGTGTTCATGTGTGCTCTTTATGTGTGATGATCTGTTCTGTTTTACTGCACCTATTTACTGTTAATGAGGTTAATAATGTTCTGATACATTTACTGAAGATAAGCTAACTGAATCATAAGATTACTTCATATACGTTGGTTGCATTTAACACAGTCGCGTATATACGCGGATATCATTAACTAAAGTTGCATATATGTATCTGAGTATGAAAATGAAAAAGTTTTACTAATCTGATAATACTGATTCACCCCCCCCCCCTCTCAGTATTATTTCCAACAATTACCTACGTACTTATACACTCTGTATGTAAAGGGGAGGGTGCGTACCCCTTTGAAAGTCAAAAGGCGCAATTTTTATCTTAGAAAACTCACTTTGGGTTAATTCTAGATGATTCTAGAAGGAATTTTGACGTGGATTGTTCGCTCCAAAGTGGTTCATGCATCCCAAAAGAGAAGGAGCTAATCCCTTGTTAGGAGGAGCTATCCCTTTGAAGGAGGATTCTATCCCGTTGAAGGAGGACCTAGTAACTTCCCTCCATTGCACTATAAATTGAGGCATTGGGTTAGTGGCTAGAGAGGGTTAGAAGCTGAACATTTTTTAGGGTAAATGCTGGTGAAATCAAGACTTCCTAGTTGAGCTTAAGAGGAGATATCACATACCTTTTTGGCTTCATTGGGGAGTGAGTGAAGCTTGTCAAAGTAGAGGAGACTTCTTGTTGGACCCTGGGAGGAGATTGTACAGCGTCAAGGCAAAGGTTGTAAAGTTCTTCTCTTTTTGAATTAATACAATCAAGCTCATTTTTCTCAACAAGTATCTCATTTTATTTGTTTCATGGACTCTTTGAATTTCATGTTAGATATGTTTTATAATACTGGTTATTCAGGTGCTATTTAATCATTTGCCTTGTTTGTGTTTGCAGGTTTGTGACAAAGGA
>APFE031600315.1:29424-40082 GCA_000404065.3 Pinus taeda | reverse complement strand
GCAACCATCACTTGACACTCTGGTGCTGGATATAGGAAGCAATTCAATTCTTTTACTATCTTACAATGAATAAAATTGTGGGTACTTCCTGAATCAATCAACACTATTACCTTTTTCTTCTTGATTTGTCCTTCTATCTTGATGGTTTGAGGAGTGGTAATTCCAACAAATGCATTACAAGATATGGTTAGATTCATTTCTTCTTTATCTAGGCTTTGTTCCTAGAGTATATCCTCTTCTTTTGACCTTTCTTGCTCCTTTTCTTCTTCCTCTTCGTAATCTATGTAGAATAATTTCTTCTCAGCACACTTATGACCTTTAGTGTATTTGCTATCACAACTGTAACAAATTCTTTTTGCTTTTTTTCTTCCAATTGTTGTGATGTCAACCTTATAGGTTGTGGAAGACTAGGGGCAACAACACTTCCATTTTTATAGTTGTGAGTGGTATGCTTCCTCGTTGCCATAATTTTGCTTTCCATTTTTCTTGCTAACCTGAATGCCTTCTCTAATGAAACAGGTTCCCAAAGGAAAACATCATGTTGTATACTATCCTTTAAAGTGCTTATGAACACATCAATCCTACGCTCCTCTGGAATATTTTTTACCCTTATGTTCAATTTTTGGAACTCCTTAATGTGCTCCATTATTGAACCCTTTTGTTTGAGACTTATCAACTGGCTAAAAAAAGTGTTGCTTTTTGTATCCTCATAATGTGTTGTCAATTCTTCCGTAAAAATTGCCCAAGTGATAATTTGTTTACAAGAGCAAAGCCATTGATACCATACAAACTGATTTGGTTCCAAATATAATGCTGCAATGTGTACCTTTGTGTGTTTTGCACAATATTGAGATTGAAAAATTGCTCCATTTGTAATATCTATGTTGTGAGATCCTTACCATCAAACTTCCTCATATCGATTTTTGGAATACGATGGGTCTTCAATCCAACATTAGAGTCTATGAAATCATGATTAACATTTCTTTTGTTCGCATCGTGAGTTTCCTTTACTGCCCTTTCACCATTAGTAAGTATTTCTTATAGAAAATTTATCAAATCTGTCTTCAAATCTGCCATGCCTGTCTTCAAATCTATCTTCAAATATATCTTCAAATCGTCCGTCTTAGCTTCCACGCCATTCATCTTAGCTTCTACAACTTTCTTTAAACCATCCATCTTAGATTTTGTTACTTTTTGTGCGAGTGACATTTGTTGCACTCAATCTCATAATGTTGATATATCATGTTGCATTTCTTCCTCTTCTTCATAAGTTATGCTAGAGCTTTCAGGTTGCTTACAAGGAGTTTGCATTTTCTTTCCTCGGGCCATCAGTTACTGATAATAATGCTCTACTATACCCTTTGAATTCCTTCAAAATAATTTTTCAAACCAAGCTTAAGCAAAAATTTTAAAAAAATCTACACAACTTTTTTTACTTTGTAGGAGCTCGATATTGCCTCTGATGTATCTCAGTAATTTTGGGTGATCCAGTTCTAAAATTTCAACCTATAGTAGCCCTTTGTGTCCTCTTTCCAATGCCACCAGTCTGATCCAAATTGGACTCTCCAAGGAAGATCTATGCCAAATCTCCCACAGTGACCTAATTATAGACTAGTTGGATTATGTAAATTTCCTCGCTGATTTTTTAATACAAATTTCTAACTCTTTCATTTAAATATATAATTATCTTTCACATTATTATTATATGCATATTTCAAATGATAATTTATACATGTAAATTCATAAAACTATCATATTTTATGATATTAATATATTTATGCTTACATGTAATTCTTTTAATATCTAAATTTTAGAATAAATATTAAGAGTAACACAATTTCTTTAAAATGAATATTAAGAATAGTCTAGACTTATCTTACCTCTAAATCTACCAAACACTAAACATCAAATCACATTTCATCCTAAAAGTGGTTTGCACCTCAATAGATTTGATCCCTCCATCTATATATATATAATATATAAATATATATATATAATCATACCATGGTGAAACCATGGATTCTCAAAAACATCAAGCCCAAAATCCACCAATGGTAAATTCACTATTTTAACTCAATTTAATTTTAATTATTAATTTATTTTTAATTCAATATTATTCTTATTTTATTTTTATGTTTATGATTTGATTGAATCAAAATGTTACTATTTTATGTGAGTTTTTAGTTTAATTATTAATTCTATTTTTTAATTCAATTTATATTTTATTTTACTTATATTTATATTTATAACTTTTTGTAATTTGGTATAAAATATTTATTTCTGAAGTTACAAATAACATTATGGTTTTGATTTCATTACCAAAATAATAACAAGTACAAATCTCAATGCATTATATAAAAATTATATGAAAATTAAATATCTGTATTTTAATCATATTATCAATTATAGAGTCCATGATGCTTTCCCCATAGATATTTAGCCCCCCAAAAAATAATATTATCCATTATCAAAATTTTCTTGCCCTTTCTCTCTCCTTTTTAGCTTCAAGCTATCCTCTAAAATTATTATTTTATATTCAATTTAATGGTTTCATATTAATTTATTTTCAATCATTTAACTTTATTTCAATTTTCCTCGGATGCGGGTGATTCACCGAGGATATAGGCGGATGGGACAGGGGTGGAGCAGTGTCAATCAACACCTACCAGCTCCACACCACATGGCGAGAGAAACGATGGGTTTAATTCAATTGAAGGGGCCATCACATGGCCTTACACAACGGGAAACAGGTTGGTACAGGCACGCAGAGGTAAGGACCATCGCCTCCGCATGCTTTGAGGCTTGTCGGCCTTCGGCGGCATTGAATGTAGCAGTTATGGCGGAGGAAAGCTTAGACGTAGCGGATTATGTTAAATTCCAAGACAGATATGGCATTTACAGAAGGCTCCACAAGCATCGCTGGTCGGGAGGAGGACGGTTATGGGAGAGGTTCGAGCTCTGCTATGTTGCTGAGATGCGCCCTCTGCCAGCTCAAGCTCTTTTCTGTTTGCTTTTGAGTGCTCACTCTATTCTCCTCTCCATCATGGTGAGGCAAAGGCTTATCAGTAGAAGAGGAGGCTCAAGAGGGGGAAGCTCTCGTCAGCAAGCTAGGAGGCGAAGCTCCTCGAGCTCTCCCTCCTCCTCAGCTGACAATCCTCACTATCCTAATACGAGGAGTGGGCATGGGTGTCTTCGCTCTGCTCCTTTCCCCCTGCCAAGAAATCCATCCCCCCACACCACGCTCTTCCACTTTCGGAGCACGCTAAACCAGCCTGTTATTACAGCCACCATTTCCATCTTATTCATAGAGGAGGTGGCTCAGAGCAACAAGGGGCTCTGCTCTGGAAGTGCCACATTTCAGGCAGAGCCTAGTCAACAAGGCGCCCATCAGAACACGCACTGAGCCATGGAAACTGAGCTCGAAGGGCAGCACAGGCAGAAGGGGAAGGAAACAATGCAGAACATGAGTGAGGATTCAAAGCCTCAGCAGGCCTCGCCAAGCAAGAAGACGCATCCGCAGAACGAGGAGGACACGCGGCGAGAGGAAGGTGATGGTGAGCCAAATCCGATGGAAAACTGTGAAAATTGGGGTTGCCCAATAGAGGAGGAGCCGGCCACGGAGCTCGTTGTGCCCAATGCCAGGTGGCAGTTCTTTTAGGATCAGGTTCCATTTCTATTTTTGTCCATGTAGGCACATCCAGTTGGATGAACAACCAGTTTTTGCTGACCTGTTTGCACTGTTTAGAAAACTGAGGACTATGTTTCTTCTTGTATTTTTGACTCCTTCAGACTAGTTTCCCCACTATTGGGGCAGTCTTAGAACCAGTGTCTTGGAAAGATGAGAATGGTTGTCCTCTCTTACAACCAACACCTTTTCTGTAAATAGCTTTTTTCCTTATTAATAGATTAAACATACTTAGCAAAAAAAAAACTTTATTTCAATTTGATTACAATAATTATTAATCTCTATAAAATATTGAGGGAAAGATAAAGGGTTGAGATTCATCTACATTTGTAGTTTTTCACTTTTCAACTTACTTAATAAAAATGTTATAAAGTGAAATAAA
This sequence comes from Pinus taeda, assembly GCA_000404065.3. Taxonomy (NCBI): domain Eukaryota; kingdom Viridiplantae; phylum Streptophyta; class Pinopsida; order Pinales; family Pinaceae; genus Pinus; species Pinus taeda. The sequence continues at coordinate 36,015 of APFE031600315.1, read as the reverse complement.
AATAAAATGTGTGTATATATATATATATAAAAGGTATTTTTATGGCGAAATGAGCTATGATTTTTCAGACATATTTCTTATTGGTCTTAGTGGACATTAATCATTATCATCATCATCATTGATAATCTATGGTGCTCACCCATAATACTGTAATTAGTAAAGTGTACATATATTTTCATTGTGAAATGAGTTATCAATTTTCAGAGATATTGTATTGATAAGTTATGATATTAACCTATAATATTGTAAACAATGGCTTGAATATCCATAATTGAAAATCTTTTTCATATATTAATTTTTTTATAATTAATAATAAAAATATTTAAAATAAATTATAATTTAGTTAATTTTTATGTTTTTTAGTTAATTTTATGTTCTTTTAGTTAATTTGTATATTGATAACTTCTATCAATATCATAACAAAAGTATTTTGATTATTTCATTGTTTTCCACTCATTTGATTTATATAACTTAGCTACAATTTAATCTGAATCTAGTAGAGTTATAAATGTTTTAATAATCCTTCTTTAAATAGGAGAAAAGGAACCCAAGAAATATATCAACCAAAAAAGAAAAAAGCAAAAGCACGTAACAAAAATGAAAATCCCAAAATAATTATTTTAATTGTGGAGCTATCTTTTTGTGAAAATCACATGGGAAATTTTGAATGTGTTTCTAACCATCTAATGTGGTTTGTCATGAGGATAATATGAAGATTCACATCATGGCACCACATTAAATAGAGAGATCAATGTAGACAACATTAATATCATTAATGGTTATGATATAACAACTAGTGCACCACATTAAATAGAGAGATCAATGTAGACACCATTAATATCATTAACAGTTATGATATAACAACTATTTTTTAAAAAGAAGGTCAGAGGGGACTAAGTCAAAAATTAAGATTTAGATAAAATAAAAAATTTAGATTAAAATAAAAGGAATTAAATTGATTTAATAATGTCAAAATTAATTCTAAAATGGTAAAAGGACTTCAGCCAAATATTAAGGTATAGATTAAGTCAAAAAAATTTATATTAAATATAGAAAATTAAATTAAATCAATAATATTTAATTGATAGTTAATGAATTAGATTATAATAAAACTACATAGGATTTAAAATAGTTATTAAGTTTTAGTCAAATATTTAGAATTAGATAAGCTAAAGATATTAAAAAATAAATAAATGAGAATGAAATAAAGTTAATTGGAGAACAAATTCAATTTTTTTTTATTAAAATAAGAACAAAATTAATAATAAAGCAAGGTCAAACTTCTAAAAATGTCAAGTTCCAATTAATAAATAATAATAAAACTAGGAATAAAAGAAAAAAAATCATAAACTAAGAATAAAATATTGAGATTCAAAACTTAATTAACAATGAGATTAAGTTAATTATTAACAATAGGGGTGAAAATAAACCAAAAGACTTAAAATAAATAATAATATTCATTTAATAAAAACAGATAACAAAATGAATAAAATAGTTTAAATAATGAAATGAACAAAAACTTTTAAATTAACATGAATAGTATTATTATATAAAAATTAATATTCTAAATAATAAAAGTCATAAACAAAATGTAACACCCCTACCTTGTGTATTAAATTATTGTAAACCTAAGTTGAGGAAAGCTAGGTGTGATACCCCTCTTTTGTTGGTTAAAATAATTTAAACCTAAGCTCGGGAAAGTTAGGTATGATATGTAATATGAAAAGAAAAATATGTTATTAAATAAATTAATAAACAAAATCACTTGGAGGGTGAAGCAACAAGAGAAGAGATTCTTGCCAAATCCCATTGAGGAATGGGATAGAGATAAATCTTTCATGATAAATCTTCTAGATGTGATTCTAGATAAGATTGGATGGATTGGAGATCCATGAGATCGATTGGAGATAAATATCCATCAAACATAAAATCTTTACAGAAGATAAAGGCAATATTTTATGAGGAAAATCCTCTTTGGAGATAACGACGAGATTTTCTGAAAAATAACTAGGCAAATGGAAAAAATCCATAAAAGCAGGACACCACTAATGGAAACTAAATCATGAAAGAGGACATTAAATACCCAGTGCATTTATCAATTGGGGACAATTGATCCTTGGCAAGAACCTCAACTCAGGGGGGATGAGAGGTGACTCATGGTTGGGTGGTGGTGCTCTACTCTCCAAGTGAGGTTTTAGTTGGTTTCATATGTGTGGAATGTCTTGTATGTTGATTCTTACTCTCTCTTTTTGTTATAGTTCTAGTTTGTTTATGAGAAGATTTATTAATTTTTTTCACCATAAGAATGTTTGATTGAATTACATATGCTTATGTAATAATATATTTAATGGTGTTTCCCTCTATTCTGATGAGATTCACTTGCATGGTATGTGTTTTATGTTAATCCTTACTTGTTATGATGTTAAATCATTTAGCTCAGATATGCTGATGGCTAAATTTATCTCTATTATGGGAATGACGTATTTTCTTATACATGTTTCATTCTAGTGTGAAGTTAATTGTAGAAGTATATTCAGTGGGTAATAGTTCTAGTACCTAATCATGGTAGAATTTTCATGTGACAATTATTCATAAATAAGTTACCTATGTTAATGTTTTTTTCTTATGAGAATGATTACAATTTTATACATGTGACTCCTTTTACATTCAAGAGAAAAGTTAATAGAGGAAGCATAATATGTAGTTCTAAATACTAACTTTGTTGATGAGGAGATCATAGATAAATATACCTGATCATCTTGCATTTAATAAAGGAATATAGTATGCTTATAATTTCCTAAATTGGGAATTGCTTATGCAAGAAGAACAATTGTGGAAATAATGTTTCTCATTGTATGACCAATGGTTCAATTATCTGTGTTTGCATGTCAATGAGACTCCCTCCACTTAAGCTAATTCTAGCTAGTTATGCATGTGAATGAAAGATTGACCAATAACATATTGACTATGTGTACATGACTATGATCATGATGTATGACCATGATAGCTACCGTAAACTTAAATTAATATCCATTAATGCTTGCAAGAGTTATTTCACAGTTTCGATGGTTGCATGTCATGATTCGTTTCCTTTCTCCAAGTTGAGATTTAAGCTTAAGGGCTAATCCAAAGAGTGTGAAATATGGTTCATTATCTTGCAAGTATTCAATAGCTAATATTTTGAGTATAGTTGTGTGGATGTTTACTGTGCTTGTAATGATTAGTTAACTCCACCTATGAGTCCATTGAAATTTAACTATAAATAAAAGAAAATTTTAATTAATGGAGCCTAGCAGTTATTTTTCCGAGCAAGGCTCAAAGGGGTACATTGTAAATGGTAACAAAAACTTCAAGGTCAAACATTTCATCCTATGGTCCAATACGTTTCAATGGAATATGACTAAGGATGAAAATTAAATAAGACAGTTAACCCAACATTGTTAAAAGGGTGAAGTTTGCAAAGTAGATTAGGTTTCTTGATAGTAGAGGAAATAGGAATTCAAATATTCACATGGTTATTATCAAAATATATAACATGTTAATATTTTAAAGCATTTAAAACTAATAAGGGTTTTAGTTAAAACGTATTGACAATGGTATATATGTAGTTTTAATATATATATAAAAGAACTTACCTATCTAAATTGGGTGACATATGTAAAAACCAAAAATAAAAATAAAATTAAAACCTATAAGGTAAAGTCAAATGTTTGAAATGCAGAACACGGGGAATTATTCCTTAATATAGAATCAAATATAGAAATTGAAAACAATTAATAAAGCTTCCATACATGAATTAGGGGTCGATTCTATACATGATGGTATAAATCATGAATGGTTCCATTAAGCTGTCAATATTACAGTCATCCAAGTAAAATGCTATGTAGAACAATGGTAAAATATTAACACAAGAGAAAAATATGAATACATATATGTTTCCTGAGCAACAACATAGGATACGCTATTGAGTAAAATAATTTAAGGTGCTGTTGAATCATGATTGAAACAAATGACTTCTTAACTATAAAAAATTGGTTGAACCGTAAATTTTACAAGGTCTACCTACCAATACATCGAGGTGAATATGACTACGCCTTTTAAAAATTCGAAGGCCCAATCTCTTGTATTGGTTAAGGGTTATTATTTTTCTAAAGGACTCAACTTTGGTCAAATTACCGAGCAGCAACCAATCCCAATCTCCATATCTAAGATCGACCAAGATCAATTTCATAACACCAACCAATAAATGAGATCAACGCATGCATATTGAGAGAGCACCCACACTTGAAACGCCAAGGAAACCAGAAGAGGAAAGGAATATGCATCCGTAATTGTAAAACAAGAGCTTGGCTCCCCATATGTGACTTGGCTATGAGTAACATTATAGGCTTCAATGGCAACGGGCATATGAAGATGACAGAAGATTCACCCAACAAAGGCATGTCGATGCCGAGGTTGAAGAGGGTAATCCATAAGATAAGATCATACAGCCGTATGCGTATAGCCAAAGTTTAAAACATAGAATCGGGTGTTCTTAAGACCTCTATATTCAATATAACTATGTGAAGAGGATGACATAGATTTCGTCCACGCTTCACAGCTCAATGAACAATGTTGATTATCTTGACTGTTGACAGCTCAATGAACAATGTTGATTATCTTGACTGTTGAGAGGAGACAGTTCGATGAACTGCAATGACGATCTCAAAACCAACAAAAAAAATCTTGTTTGCAATTTGATCCATGGCATGACTTGCTATTCTCAGCCTGCTGATTGTAGGTAGGGCTATATCATGATTGTTGCTACATTTCATGAGCCAGAATTCACGCCTCCCACCTTCATAAACACCAAGATCCTCTCCCTTTTATTAATGAAAAGCCATAGATTGCTTCTCTGGGTGCATCGAATCTATCTCTGGCTTACTCGTTCGGTTGGGTAGGTGAATGAACCTAAGTATCAAATCATTAGTGAATTGTGACCCAAGAATTAGATTAGCTTTTAGAAAGAAAAAAAAAAAGGTAGTAATGCAAACCGAAAATCAAAGAAAAGGAAGCCTTGCTACAGATGTCACTTTATCACCATTTTGGAGGTAAGAGAGTTGGTAGGAAGTTGAAGAAAAGTTGGAATTCAACTTGGCACCTTCTATCGATGAGGAGTGTTAAAAACAGAGTTGGGATAATGATTATCCTCACTCTATCAAATTAAGTGATCGGCACGATGTTTTTTCTTCCAAGCCGTAAACATATTGTTATAAGATATGTGTGATGTGCTAAGTAAAAAGAGGCTCAATGTTTCTAAATAGGGATATGGATGAGAACAAAAATTAAGGGAATAGGATGTGTCTGTAATCATTCTATATAAAAACCACAAGCTTTCATTTGACTTTTGAGGAAATCACATGAATATCTAATGCTTCCTACTTTTGGTTTGCCTTACAATAAATGTGAGGTGATCGATCGCTGGGTTGATAAGGCTTATCATTGGAGGTAGAAGAATGGATAATGGCTATCTAGATTCCAAGAAAATACTCTCTCCTCTGATGCACATAAATGTTAGGATATTCTGACACATAGGAAATAGTTAAGTATAACTTGGTCTAGTATAGAGTTAGGTAAAGTGTGTTTCTTTACTATGTACTTTTGTAACTTACAATCCGACGGTCATGATATATAGTGATCTGACGGTTCATTCTCTCCTCGGTATTACCGACACATGATCCATGGCTTAACACCCCGATTGATCCATGATCTCTATTTAAAGAGCATGGAGGGACATTTGTAGGTTAACTGTTCATGAGAGAAGCTTATGTAAATTTTCATTCTTTTATTAATAAATTTCCTGAAGTAGCCGCGTTGGCTCAGGCCGTGGACCATTTCCCTCTTTGAGGGTTTTAACCACGTCAAAAACACTGGTGTATTGATCTGTAATTTTTTTTTAGCAGTGTCCTTTGGTGTTTAGTCTGAGGAACTTACCCTGTAAATTCCTACATGGTATCAGAGCTATTTGAGGGTCGCGTTCGTTGGTGATCCAAATCTGAAGTTCGTAGAACTGCATCTCACTGTCGTTTCCTAGATCTACTGTTTCTGACTGCTTTCGGGCCGAGAGGACTGCTCTGTTGTATTAGGAGCATATGTTCTAGTGAGGAACCCCTTTCGTTTCACGCGAAAAGGTTTTTGGTAGCCCTAACTATGTCATTTTTAAGATCTAGAGGTATACAGTGTTTATTTTGCAGATTCTAGTTATTTTCTCTCTGTTTATTATTTCGGTTTATTTAGCTTCTTTTTTTACCGAATCTATACCTTTCATTTCTGTGTATGCTCTTTGCCCTGTGACTCTATACGATCTGGGCAAATCAGAAATAGAGAGGAAGGATTTTTCTCATGCGTATGCTCTTTTCCGCTGCACCTTAGTGTGATCTCGGAAAATCAGAAACATTGAGGAAAATATTTAGTTTCCGAGCAAATCTAACTTTAAGTCGTAACGTTTTTTTTGTATGTCCGTGCTGGGTTTTGTGTTTTTTGTTTTGTAGGGAAAAATAGCTTTCTCAAGCAATCACACAACGCAAAGCAAGCGAAACCCCCCCCGCCCCC
>APFE031600315.1:0-24852 GCA_000404065.3 Pinus taeda | reverse complement strand
TCTATTTAAATAGCATGGAGGGTCATTTGTAGGTTAACTGTTCATGAGAGAAGCTTATGTAAATTTTCATTCTTTTATTAATAAATTGCGTGAAGTGGTCGTGTTGGCTCAGGCCGTGGACTGTTTCCCTCTTTGAGGGTTTTAACCACATCAAAAACACTGGTGTATTGATCCGTCATCTGTTTGTGAGCGATGTCCTTTGGTGTTCTGTCTAAGGAACTTACCCTGTAAATTCCTATAATAAATAAGTGAACAAACTCATTCATTAGGACAAAGTTGGCTAGTTGGCTGAAAATATAACAGTTGGTTCTAAGTTCATTAAGAGGGAGTGCAATGCAGCAACTGGCTGTACTATCAACGATACCCTCATATTTTCTATGTAAGTACCTCCTCCTCTGCCATAGTATATCATACAGAAATAAGATAATACCTTACCATGATACACCGAGCATAGTATCACTATAAATTCATTGTGGCTAGCTTGGCCCTACAAATAATATCTTACTATGATTGTATGTATGACAAAAAAAAAGATATTGCTTGGAGAAAGATTGTCTAAGTAAGATTGGTAGAATTTTCTCTAGGCCATGCACTCGCGTCCATGCATGCATACATCTATGCTAGTTTTTCCTACTATTCCCTACGATCTTTTGATGAAAAAATAATATATACTTGAATCTGTTTCCTGATTGGTATTTAAAAATGCATACAAGTTATTGATTTTTAACTAGTTTGTGAATCATGATTTACATTCTAGGAAGTAAAGGGTGCTAGCATCCTCTGTGATCCTTTCAAGGAAAAAGGATGGGTGAATTTTGTGAAGATCAAAAGATATATGTGCAAGCACAGAGCAAGAGAGTTTATCGGTGTTGTCTCTTGTGCAGAGTTGTGAGTATGCTCACATGACTATGCATCTCTATCTAAATAAGCTTGATTTTAGATATATGGATTAACGAATTTATTTTTGAAAGCCTCTTCTTGTTATGTATATACCCAATTTGTTGTCTTGAGAGTGGTCTTTAATGTGCCTCAATTCAAAAAATTGTTTTCTTTATTCCTTCTATGTGGAGATGTTGCAATGTTTCATTCAACTAGAAATAATACTTGGACAATAAAAATTGCCATCGTAAATGTATAGTGATGCTTAATTGTCTTCACATTTTGTGTTGAGATTGTCTGTAAAATTCATTTTTCCTTGGGAATTCATAGCACAAGGAAATACCAACTATAAAAACATTTGGAAAATTTAGTAAAATATGGATGCTCAGAAGCACTCGACGTTTCAAAGTGAAGGAATCCATACTAAAAACTTATTGAAGATGGAGGAAATTTTCAAAAGAAATCTATCATACTCTAATAAATTTCTTTGGGTTATTCTCACTCTGTTCGATTTCCCTTACTCTATTGAAAACATTGGTAAAATTTGTTGCAAACTTGCAGAAAAAGATGTGCTAGTCTTTATAGTCTAGATATTCATGATTGATTGCGTGTTACTCTCTTATAAGAGATATTTTCCAAAAGCATTTTGTTCTTGAGGTTGGATAAAGTCAAGAAGCTCATAAATCTCAAATGAATATGAGTTTTTTTGATTGCCGAGAAAATTATTTTAATATATTCTTTCCATGTTAACATTTTGGAAATGGAAAAGTTTCTTTGAGTGAAATGATTGAGTAAGTCAACTACTATTCCTCAAAGGATTATTATTTAAAGGAGCAAATGCTAAGCCTTAGTAAGGTGTCATGCAATGGTAAATAATTCCATGAATATTGATAATATTATAAAGACCATGAAATAGCATAATAAAATCCTTTTGTTAATGTGTTTATTTCTAACTGGAGTGTAATGATTCTTCAAAAAAATGAGTAAGGGGAATCTAATAATAACATGTTAATATACACACCATGAACTATGCATTGGAAATGCATTCTTGCACTGATAAGGGTCTTTGAATACAATAATATATAAACCATGGTAACTAATAAGAAGCAAGTCCTAATGCTTCTTGATTGATGGTAAAAAAATTGTGCTAAGTTGTAAGTACCTCTTAACAGTATGAAACCTTGCAACTTAAGTGTGTATCTTAATGTATATATTTGAAGAGGTATAGATAGGGTTGTGGGGTAATACCTAACAAACAAGAACCTTTCCAACTTAGTAACTGAGACACCTGCTCGACTATAACATTAGAAAATTCATTGTTGAACTTCTCATTTAGACAAGATTTCTAGTTAACAATCAACAATGATTATGTTCTAGTCTTATTCACAAGTCAGTACTAGTAGATAATTAAAGGTGGAAATTTATATCTACCCTAAATTGTGGAAGAATTATCTATTTCTTAGAATGTCATGCAAGCATGCAAAATTGACTTTTTCAACCATGAATAGAATTTTGAGTTGTTTGAACTATATGCATGGGATGTAGGAAAAATATTCATAAACAACTTTATGTTTAAGAGTTGCGCAAGATAATAAACTGAAGGATATTAATCCTTACTATCATGAGCAAAAAAAAAAAAAAAAAATCTTATAACTAAATTGTTATAGCATGCTATGTGTCATAGTGAACAAATGACTTGAAATTAATGCTCTTTGATTTTGTTTAAGATCTATAACATGTCATGCATGTAGGAGGAAGATATGATTACTTGAGTGGCACATTTACATATGTCGCCTTCAAGTGGGCAAGAAACACACTTCCTCATAAAACTAGACTATGATAAAACCAGAAAAGAAATTTACCATGCTTATTAGAGAATATGTGGTTAATTGATCACCATCAAAGATTAAACTATGGTCATCATGTTATAAAAAATAAAAATAAAAATAGTATAAATAGTATAATTACTATGAAATGACATACATAAATACAAATCCCACCTAATACTTGATGGGGTAATTATATAAGGAAAGATATGTTAAGCCTTGGTAAGGTAACTTTCTCATAAGTAAAAATTCAAAGGGAAATTATATACCTTATGGGAGTTTAGGGGTTAAATAAGTGGGTTCCACCCTAAGTATTATACCATGGTAAAGGTTTTCATGAACTAGTGTTATGATGGTGATAAAATATTATAGTATAAGACTATATAACTGTACAAATTGTCTTTCAATTTAATAGTTTGACTATTGCATCTACGTACAATGTTATTTTTCCTTTGGTTGGAATAAAGTGTGATTAAATGTTATGGACCACTCGGTCAATTAAATGGTATCCAACAATATATTTTATTAGATTGATGTCATACCAATTGAAATTCATATTTAGTGCCAAGAAATTTTGGGAGTTTCCTTTGTTGGATTGCATTAATAATGTGTCTAAATAGCATAAGAAATGTTGCATAATCCATACAAGAATTCACAAAATGGATAACTGATCTTTTAGTTAAGGGGGATTTAATGTTAAAGAAGAGGAGCTAACATGTAAGTACCCTAAGATCATAAGTACCTACGACTAAAAGGGTGCAGGATTGAAAGTTGTCACACTTTCATGTATAACTCATGAAGGGGAAATGAGATTTTATATACCCTAAATTATTCATGGACAAAAAGTTCGTGAGGCATGAAAATGGAAATAGTAAATCATACGAGATGAATTAATTAAAAATGAGGTATGATTTGATGAATATTAAACTTAGAAAGTTATGAGTTATTAGTCTGCTTTAGACCATTAAGCAGAAGGTATGATTAAGATGAAAATATGCATGAATACAATACTATGCTAGGGATATTGTGTTACAACCAAATGAAATCTGAAAATGATCTACACTTTACATAAAACTTTCTTGGATTATAGAAATGAACCATTCTCATGGGAATTCCTTATAAGCTAAGCACGGTTGTTATATATATGAGAAATAGATAAAGGAATGTTTGTCATGATTCTAACATAGTGGAAAACATGTTGTTAAAACTTATGTCATGTAGGTGATAGCAAGAGGATGGTATGATGGGTTGTAGCAGAGATGGTACGATGTACAACAGTACATACATTACTCATATGATTATGTGTGTTACATGATTGAAATAGGATATGTATATCAATGTGTATAATATACCGTGTGTGCAGGTATGCATCAAGACATTGGGTAGATGTCTGGCAGGCAATTGACCTGGAGGGTGCACATAAGAAGGAAATTAAGAAGTGATTCAAGGATAAGTAACCATGGTTAATTGCAGCTTGGCATACATACGATTATGATGAATATATATGATGAAAATATATAATGAATGTATATGGTTATGTGAACTAATATGTTATGACATTGTAAGCATATTGATGTGGAAAATATGCTAACGAATGTATTGTATGTAGATAAAGTGCAACAAGCATGTGTTAAACAAGAACACAAAGGCTTAGAAGAATGCAAGAAGAGAACATGCATTCTCTAGATAAAATGAAGATATTGAGTAACAAATCATGATATTTATCATAATCAAATTTATACATCTATAACTTCTCACGGATGGGTTAAAAACAATGTTACAGGTAACTATGGAAGGAGATATGCTCGGAGCACACCTTGTAACCTATTTAAATCGGAAGATTTTCTTTAGATGGAGAAGCCATGAGAGTTGTGGATTCAAAAACTTGTTACATGTGAATGAGTACATGATGTAGTGATACATTGACGATGGTGTAAAGGTTAAAGGGGGGAGTATGTAACACCCCTGCCTTGTGTGTTAAATTATTGTAAACCTAAGCTGAGGAAAGCTAGGTGTGATACCCCTCCGTTTGTGTTAAATTGTTTTAAACCTAAGGTGACGAAAGCTAGGTATGATATGTAATATGAAAAGAAAATATGTTATTAAATAAATTAATAAAATAAATCACTTGGAGGGTGGAGCACTAAGAGAAGAGATTCTTGGAAAATCTCATTGAGCAATAGGACAGAGATAAATATTTCATGATAAATCTTCTAGATGTGATTCTAGATAAGCTTGGATAGACTCGAGATCTATCTGATGGATTGGACATAAATATCCATCAAACATAAAATCTTTGTGGGAGATGAAGGTAAGCTTTTACGAGGAAAAGCCTTGTGGGATATAAAGATGAGCTTTTCTGAAAAATACCTAGGCAAATGGAAAAAATCCATATAATCTAGACACCACTAATGGAAACTAAATCATGAAAGAGAGTATTAAATAAATAGTGCATTGATCAAATGAGGATAGTCGATCCTTGGCAAGAACCTCAGCTCGGGGGGAATCAGAGGTGGTTCATGGTTGGGTGGTGGTGCTCTACTCTCCAAGTGAGGTTTTAGTTGGTTTCTTATGCATGGAATTATTTGTATGTTGATTTTCTCTCTCTCTCTGTGTTATAGTTCCAGTTTGTTTATGAGAAGATTTCTTAAGTTTGTTCATCATGAGAATGTCTGATTGAATTACATATGCTTATGTAATAATAGATTTCATGGTGTTTCCCTCTATTCTAATGAGATTCACTTGCATGTTATGTGTTTTATGTTAATCCTTACTTGTTATGAGTTTAAATCATTTAGCTTAGATATACGGATGGTTGAATTTATCTATATTATGGGAATGATGTATTTTCTTATGCATGTTGCATTCTAGTGTGAAGTTAGCTATAGAAGTATATTTAGTGGGTAACAATTCTAGTACCCAATCATGGTAGAATTTGCATGTGACAAGTATTAATAAATAGATTGCCTATGTTAATGTTTTTTTCTTATGAGAAAGATTGTAGTTTTATACATGTGACTACTTTTACATTCAAGAGAAAAGTTAATAACAGAAGCATCATATGAATTTGTAAATATTAAATTTGTTTATGACGATATCATAGATAAATATACCTAATCATATTGTATTTAATAAAGGAATATAATATGCTTATAATTTCCTAAATTGGTAATTGCTTATGCAAGAAGAACAAAAATAATGTTTTTCATTGTATACCAATGGTTCAATTATATGTGTTTGCTTGTCAATAAGGCTGCCTCCACTTAGGCTAATTCTAGCTAGTTATGCATGTGAATGAAAAGTTCGCCAATAACATATTGACTATGTGTTTGCGACTATGATCATGATGTACCACCATGATAGCTACATTAAACTTAAATTAATATCCATTAATTCTCGCAAGAATTATTTTAGAGTTTTGAGGGTTGCATTTCATGATTCATTCCCTCTCTCCAAGTTGAGATTAATCTTAAGGGCTAAGCTAAAGAGTGTGAAATGTGGTTCATTATCTTACTGGTGTTGAGTAGCTAAGATTTTGAGTATAGTTGTCTAGACTATTAATAGTTAACTCCACCTATGAGTGCATTGAAATTTAACTATAAATAAAAGAAATTTTTAATTAATGGAGCCTAGTAACTATTTTTCGGGGTAGGCCGGAAGGGGTACATTACACAAAATAAATAAGAATGAGAAAAATAACATAAAATAATACTCCAATTGTCATATCTATTGAGATTCACAAGAGTCTTTTCAATTTCCAAGGCCTCCCTAAACTTGCAGTGATGAAAATGATCAATCCTCGGAGTGACTTTAGCTTCTTCAATGCATATATGATGATTTGTTTTTCTTCTTTGCATGTTCTATGTTGCGCCAAAGTTCATGACCTGGATCTTCCATGATTGATTTCATATTAGCCACATGCTCATAAATCCTTCGATTAATCTAGTGTAACAAAATAAAAAAAAGATTCACCAACAAACACACAGTTAATCAGATACGGCTAACAATTTAAATCTTAATAATGTTTACATACAGATTAGTGCACTTTGTATCATTGAGTGGTTTATATTCTAGGTTGATACGTATATCTTTCGAACTTCCTTCTCTGCTTGATTAGATCTAGTTTGAGTTGCCCTTCCTTTTCTACCACCAAATCACTTTCTATGATAATTTCTTGGGCATTAACTCATTGTTTAAGGGTTTGGTTATTTAAATCATTCACAGATTTCTATAAATTTTGAGATCTCCCACTTCGCTAATATCAGTTTAGGTGATTGACAATAGCATTAACTCAATTAGATCCTCATTTCGTGTCTTTAATGCCCATATTATGTTGATTACATGTCGTGATGACACTACTGTAATATCCTTCAGACAACGTATTAATGTTTTTCTATCTTCTTAGGTAGTTTAGATAAAATTTAGCACCAAGTTACCAAATTAACTTAAAAATTATGGATTTATGAGCTTAAGGGTTTCAAGTATCAATGTTACACATGGAGGTGACAATTGTTGGTCTATTTCCTAAAGGAGTACCAGTGATATCGTACAAAAATACCTGCCAAATGTTATTAAAATATTGCCTGAATTTCTATGATTTTCAAGGAAAAAACAGGAACAAACCTTCATGGAAGATGGATTACCTATGGAAACCACAACCAATCTCATTCAAAAGGAAACTTCTTGGGAAAATTGGGTGGATGGGAAGGTTTCAAGAAAAATACCATGCATTATTGAAGAATGAACCAAGGGAATTTGTAGAAAATGTGGGTTGGATTCAAGGTGGGAAGAAAGGAAAACGTTTTTCTCCAAGAAAAAATAGAAGTCTTTCTAGATCAAAATAAAATTATAGTGAAAAGGAGAATGTACATTTGTTTGTATTTTGGGGGTCTTTTGGAAAATATTTAGTTGGAAAGGGACTGAATAATTTGTGTCGTGGAGAACTCTTTTGTGCTCAACCTCAAACCCATAAGGAAGATTGGAATATGTAAAGTTTCTATCCTTGAAATCTAACATTTTTTAATACAAATTTCTAACTGTTTCGTTTAAAAATATAATTATCTTTCACACTATTATTATATGTATATTTCAAATGATAATATACATGTAATTTCATAAAACAACCATATTGTATGAGTTTGATATATTTATGCTTACATGTAATTCTTTTAATATCTATCTCTTAGAATATATATTAAGAGTAACAAAATTTCTTTAAAATGAATATTAAGAACACCCTAGACCTATCTTAACTCTAGATCTACCAAACACTTAAACATCAAATCACTTTTCATCCTAAAAGTGGTTTGCACCTCAATAGATTTGATCTCTTTAAGGGTTTGGTAATCGAGAGTTAACATGGATCTACGTTGGCAGATTATATATATATCTATATATATATTATATATATTATAATATATATTGTATATATATATATATTATATATCTATATTACCATTGAAATCACAGGTTCTTAAAACCTAGCCATTGGTAAATTCGCTATTTCATCTCAATTTTAATTGTAATTATTAATTTATTTTAATTCAATATTAATTTTGTTTATTTTAGTTTATTTTTTATTTTATTTTTGTGTAATTTGAGTGAATCAAAATGTTACTATTTATGTGAGCTTTAGTTTAATTTACCAATTTTATTTTTTAATTCAATTTTATTTATTTATTTATTTTAAATTTAATTTTTTTTTATAATTTGATGGAGTCAAAATGTTTAGAGGACATGGCATTCCCACATCTCCCACATACTATCCTTAAGACCGACACAACTAGCACTAAAAACATCTCTCTTCCTTCCCATAACCATTCAATTTCTCTTTCTCACCCTTTCTCACCCTCTTACCTTCCTTGTTTTCCTCTCTTTTCCTATTCTAATAATTTATTTTTAATTCTATAACTATATTTTATTCTTATTGTAATAATCAATAATCTTTAAATAAAATATTTATTTCTGAAGTTACAAATAACATCACTGATTTTTATTCCATTACCAAAATAATATCAAATACAAATCTCAATGCCTTATATAAAAATTATATGAAAACCTAAATATTTGAAACTAAATATTTGTAATTTAATAATAGTATCAATTATCGAGTCCATGAGATTTTGGATTGATGGTGGATGGGTGTTTTGTTAAGGTACTTCAAACCCCATTAGATATTTAGCCCCTAAAAAATAATATTATCCATTATCAAAAGTTTCTCACCCCTTCTCTCTCCTTCTTATCTTTGAGTTATATGTTGATTTCGGTTAACATCAAATGTGCTCTAGACATGAAATTTGGTAGAGAGCTCAAGAAAAATGAGATATCCAACACCCAGAAAGGGTTTAGGAAGATTCTAAACAGTTAGGGAGATATTAAAATAATTAATATTTTTAATGGAGTCCCTAAGTCTAAACTTAGGGAAATTAAAATATTAATGTGGATCAATATACAACTGTGTTAAAATGGTCCAAAAGACGTATTAATCTCGACCTAATCTTAGCCATTGATTAGAGACTTAATCTTGACCGTTGATATGTCAACAAGAAAATTATAAGAAGTGGTTTGAGGGTCACTTAGAGAGCACACTAGATGATCATTCATTATATTCTCTAGAGCAGAGTTTGCTAAGAGAGATAGAATCAGTGATAGGAGTTGCAACTAAGGGGCATTGAGTACAGAGAGATAGAGAGACAAAGATAGTGCTAGGGGATCAACGCAAGAGTGAGATAGAGTGACGTAGTAGCAGCCAAGGCTCATGCAGGGCCACATAAAGGCATCCAGGGGCTAAGCAGTTCTTCAGAAAGGCTAGCGTTGCTGACGTAGAGGGCCATAGGGCTGACCCAAGGTGTCTTGAGGCATATTCAGGGTGACGTAGGGCTAGCTCTAGGCAGAGAGAGGTTGATGCAGTCCAGAAAGGTAAACGTTGGGGTTTTTAGGGCAGATTGGAGCTAAGGAGCTGCCAGAAGGTTTATCCAGGGTTTTAGCCAGGACATTTGTCTCAGACTGAGAGGTATTACTACCAAGGAAATTCTTTGTTGGGTAAGCTGGATTTGACACCCAGATTTGTGCTCTGAAATTGCTTAATAAGAAAAACCTCAAATAGTTGCACCAGTTTTCCCACATTGGGTTTTTCCAGGGACATTGGTCCAAAAATAACGGTGTCATTTTGTGTGCTTGTTTCTATTTCCTTCAGTTGATGATTTGTAATATGTTAAGTATGCACTAGTGTTTATTTTCAGTATTTACATTGTAAATAACTTGTTAAGTAACAGAACAAGTAGATAGGAATAAATGAGTAAAGTGCATGGATGGTTTCTAACTGGTAAACTTAGAAACTTCAACATGGTATCAGAGCATGGTTTCATATCACAAGAGAACTGAGGACATCAACTGAGCGGAGCAATAACAGCAGAAAATAGCTATCTCGAGTTATAGAAGTCATTTCTAGCAGAGAAACAACAAGGGAAGGGTGACGCAGTGTCTATGTCATCAAGGATGAGCCAAGAAGAGGTAGCATAGAGGCTAAGGGAGGCAAAGAGAAACTCACATAGATCCATGAAGAAGCTAGGAGGGTTGACACAATTGGCTAAGGAGGCTGGGTTGTTGGTGCTGAGATTGCGTAGAGCCCAGGAGCTCTCACCTTCAGGTTGTTGGGGTTAAGAAGGTTGTTGGAAAGTTGTAGAGTGAATCCGGTGAGGTACTGTAGTCAGAATAGTACCTGACAAGGCAAGGCCAAGAGGAGGGAGTTGCTATCAAGGGTTTCTAACAGAGAAATTTGGATCAGTGGTGTAGTTGTAGAGACGATGAGAGTAGGGGGAATCTCAACATCAACAGAAGGATTTCCAAGAGGGAAATTGAGACTTAGAGGGAGTCATGTCTAGAATTTCCAAGAGGGAAGTAGAAGAGCATCATGGCACTACATGGAGTAAGAGACTAGGATAGGCTAGACGGAGCTTCAAACTTCATAGTCTCAAAGGCCAGAATCTTATCCGTACTTGACAAAAATCATGTCAAGCACTTCGCCTTGAAGACAATAGTTATCCCTATCGACCCAGCTGAGAACGATAAGTACGAGGAGGTAATGGCAAGGTCCAAGAGCATCATCCTTGATGGGGTCAAGGACCATGTAGTATCACACATTGCCAAGAAGGAAACAACAAATGAGATGTGGGAGGCCCTAAAGAAATTGTACCAGCATACTTATGTGCAGAGAAGAATGTCACTAGAAAATCAGTTGAGGTCATATCAAATGAAGAAGGCAGAATCGGTTGACACCTTCCTCAAAGTACTAAATGAGATCCGAGATCAGCTGACTACCATAGAAGCCACGCCAGATCATGAATTGATGGTGAGGACAGACCTGAATGCAGTCTCAGAAGATTGGGAGTTATTTGTCCAAAGTATACTAGGTAGAGGGACACTTCCACCTTGGGATGAGATGTGGGTGGCTCTTCACCAAGAAGAGATCAGATGGTAGGAAAAGGTGGGAAGTAGTAGTAAGGGGATCAGAGTCAAATATGAGGAAGATATTGCCCTAGCATCTGAGGGAAAGCAAGAAAAGTGGAAGAAGAAGGATCTCTCCAAGATCAAGTGCTTCCACTTTGGGGAATTAGGTCATTATGTGACCAAGTGTCCAAGAAAGAAGAGTAAGGGAGAGTCTTTCGAGACTAAGGTGGCACCAACAAGGGTAGAGAAGGAAGTGGAGATAGATGGTGACTGTGCCATGAGTGCACACGCACTACTTGAGTGGAAGTGGGGATACATTGAGCTCTAGCCAGGTAGAGTATAAGCAATGACGAAAAGGATCCTTGAGGTACCCAACCTCTTGGATTAGACCTTGCTACAGGAGCCCCAAAGAGGAGTAGCACGAATGGCTGATGTGGGTAGAGATGGAAGCAGATGCAACAGTAGAGAGAGCTACACTGTGGGAGTCCTGAGACAGCATGAGGCTAGTAGGATATAGTAGTGTGAGAGGTACGGGAGTGTTGCACTAGTGCAGGATGGCATAGAGAGGAGTGCAATGGTGTGAGATGGAGGGAGTTGTTGCAGCAGCACTGAGGTCAGAGAGGGAGCACTTGTTAATTGAAGATGGAGCTTCAGCATGAGGAGGATCTCTGGCCCAATAGAGAGTTTAAATTTTGGAGATTAGATACTCTCAGTAACTAAGTTATAGTGTAGCAGTGGGCAACACGATGCAACATGATGAGAGGAGATGTAGTGACAGTGGCAGAGCCATGGGCAACAGCACAGATGCAAAGGGAGTTGTCGTACAGATGCAGTAGTGGAAGTGGCAGAACCATGGGCAAGAGTATAGGATATAATAGTATAGAGGATGGTGGGTAGCAAGCCTAGCATCAGCATAGGGACCAATGTTGAATGATCAGAGTAATACTCAGTGTCGAGTATTGCTAGAGCACAGTCCTCGCTAAGAGGAAGTGTTGATTTTGGGTAGCATCAGATATGCTCTAGCCACGAAATTTGGTGGAGAGGTTGGGGAACATGATATCTCCAATGCCCAAAAAGGGTTTGGGAAGATTATAAATAGTTAGGGAGATATTAAAATAATTAATATTTTTAATGGAGTCCCTAAGTCTAAACTTAGGAAAACTAAAATATTAATGTGGATTAATATAAAACTATGTTAGAATGGTCCAAAAGACATGGATCAGGCCATATCTAATCTTAACCATTTACTAGAGACTTAATCTTGGCTCACATAAGGTTTCCAATATCGATGTTACACATGCAGGTGACAATTGTTGGCCCATTTCCCAAAGGAAGACCCTTCCATGCTCAAAATCTTATATGCTCGCTCAGATAGGTATAAACATTGGTTATGAGCTTCTTGCTTTTTTAGTGCTTGACCCATCATAAGTAGCCATTTTTTTTGTTTCTGTCTCTTTTGGGATCGTGTCACTCTATAGTGACTCCTGCTGCAAGGAATCAATTTAAACCAACACCCTCTAGTTATCTTCTCATTTCACACTTAACTAGGTTTTCAAATGGTTTATTAGTTCTACCTAGTACTCATACACTTATGTGTTACTGTTACAGGTTTTAACTCTACCTTTCATCATTTTGAGTTATCCTTCAAGCAACGTCTCACGTTCTCAAAGGTCTCTATTTATTCCACATTTTCTCGTCCAAGTAGAAATATTGTCTCTGAGGGGTGTTCATCTTTTCCAAGATGTTACTTTGATGGTTTAGGCATTAGGATTTGAATTCCTTTGTAGGGGTTTTTATTAATAAGACATAGTTATCTAGACCCAAAGGATACATGAGTCATTTTTTTATGAGGATCAAGGGTTTCGACTATGAGCACTATATTGTGGTATTTAAATTGAACTATTCATTCTCCACATTCCTTTCGACAATGGATAACTTATTACTACACCTAACAATCCTTTTAACTGGCTAAGTTTTTAAATGAAAATCCCATCAAGCAAAGTTAGTTTTCTCATATGAATGAGCATTTGGGATTATGTTAACCAAATGTTTGTCTTGATCTACAATTATATGTGTTTGTGTTTACACGCTGAACAATTTTGTTCAAAGCAAAATTTCCTTTTCTAAATTACAAAGATGTAAATGTATCCCTGTAAATTTTACTTGTTGCTCTATTTTGTGAAATGGGTAGAATTTGTTTTTAACTATAGTCTACATTCTGTCACTCACAGCTAATGAAGGTCTCAAGGAGTCTTAGGGTTATTGGCTCATGTCGGTCTACCATGTGGCTAAATCAACCCTTGCATGCTTCAGCCAGTAACTTGTCAATTATATTCTTTAAAAACAAGAAACAATATGAATGTTGGTGAAGGGCATGTTTTTTCTTAAATCTATCCCTTTCCGTCAAGCCCTACTCTCTTACTATTGAGTTGAGTGGTCCAATGGTATTTTACTACAATTTTTCTCTATTAATGTAAGCTTTTATTTGCCACCATCCATACCAATTTGACCACTTATGCCCACAATGAAACTTGACTATTGTTCTAAAAAAAAACTTTATTCATAAGAAGGTAAATTTTTTCACGTAATAACAACACATTGATATGTAAATTCTGTAGAGAATTTAATCTTGATTACTGTTCTAAAAGGAAATTTAGTCACTTACAATAATAACAAATAATTTATGCGCACTTATTTGTAATCTAATTAGGAATATCTAATGATGAGCGATGCTCTCCACCTAACCACCAGCATTAATATAACGCTTGTTTCTCTCCCTGGAGCATCCAGGCTTCAGAGAAGTAGAATACATTGACCACTTGGGTCTTATTCAATGACATCAAGGTTCCAAACTGAGCGAGGAATAATCAACTTAAGGTCTCCATTGGTTCAAAGCATGGCGTTTCATTTCCTCTCCCTTTATTGGGTTCTTCTAGCCTCTTTTATAATTCTCCCTGGCGCCCTCTTCTACTGAGAGTCCCTTTTCTCTCTAGGAAGGAGAGGAAAGGAAAGAATCCTAACTCATGCTAATTGTCTAAAAAATTATAAGGAAATAATAATATATTCTTTAAATTTTTTTTATTTATTATTTTTGGTTCACAACCATGACCTTTTTAGTCATTATATCATTCTCATCCATATTATTTAAACAAGTTCCTCTTTATTACCAATTTCGCAACCATATAAAATATACTAAGTTATAAGAGATAAAGGTATTTATCTAGCTAGTAATTAATTAAGCAATCAGGTGTCAACATCACAAGTCAACAAGGAGGGTGAGGGGGTAACTAGACTGAATAGAACTAGTCAGAGCCATCATTACAAATAGAAAAAAGTTCGATTTGGAAATCTAACCAGGTGGTATTCCCAAATGTTAATGAGGTCATTTTTTCCCATCAACAGTGGTGCCACCTAGGAATTAGGATGACATGGCCTCTTTTGATAGGCCAAAACTACTAAGAAACATAAATTTTGATTTGAAACTCATATTTAGACAAAATGATTCTCTCATTGACATGAACACTATGATTATATCAAAGTAAATTTATGTGGACATTTGAAAATGAGATTTTTTCTAACCCTATCATCATAACACACATTAGAGATCGATTCAAACGAATAACTCTTCCCACACCTTGAAAATCCTTTGAGAAAGTGAGAAATAATTGTCATATTGCGAATTTTTTTCTAAATTTATTGTGAATACATATAAGAGTTAAATCACATTATTTTAAAATAAATAAAATATTGGTACAATAAATGTGAATTATGTAAATTACTAATTAAATTACCTCTTTTGAAATTTAATTTTATAGTCCTTCATTGGACTCATAATGAGTATTCATAATTCAATAGAATATACCAGCCTAGATCCATCTTAACTCTGGATCTATCAACAACCTAGAGGGACCAAATAGCTTGAGACACAAACCTCTTTCAAGTAAAAAGATATTTGATCACTCTGGGGGCTTGATAGATCCAAAGTTAATATGGATCTAGGCTAGTTTTTATATACACACATATCATATCTAGGTTGGATCTATCTCTCCCTCACTCTCTCTTCCCTCCCACTCTACTCTCTCCCTCACTCTATCTTCATCTCTCCCTTATCACCCTCTCTCTCTCTACCTTTATCTCTTTATGTATTTATTCTTCCCTCACTCTTTCTCCTCATCCAATTCCATCTCTCTCCCTCCACCACTCCTTCTCTCTCTCAAGACCTCTCTCTTTTCCTTCTTTTCTCTCCCTTTCTCTCCTACCTCCATCTCTCTCTCCTCTCCATCACTCTCTCTTCCGCTCCCTCTCTCTCTATGTCATCCAAATATTTCACTATCTCCCTCCCCATCTCCTTCTCTCTCTCCCTTTCTCTCCCCATCAATATTTTTGTCTCCCTCTCTCTCTCTCCTCTCCTTCTATCTCTCATCCCTCCTCTCATCTCTTACTCACTTTCTTTTGATCTCTCCCTTATCACACCCTCTCTTTCTCCCCCTTTATATCTCTATATATTTGTTATTTCCTCTCTCTCCCTCCCCATCCAACTCCATATCTCCCTCCCTGTCTCCTTCTCTCACTCTCTCACTCTCCCCCGTGCATCTCTATGTCTCCCTCTCTCTCTCTTCTCTTTCTCCACCTCTCTCTCCTCTCCTTCTCTATATAGTCCCTCCTCTCCTCTCTTCCTTATCTCTCATCTCTCTCTACATCTATCTCTTTATGTATTTCTTCTTCCCTCCTTCTCCCCACCCTCTCACTCCATCTCTCTCCCTCCCTCTCTTCCTCCCTCCCCTCCTCTCTCTCTTTATTCCTCTCTCTCTTTTCTCCCTGTCACTCTATGTAGTCAATGCTATATGTAATGTCTAAAATATTTTACATTTTTTTTAAACGAGTTATGGTTTTTTGGTATGTGGTATTGATAAGCCATGGTATTGGCCAATGGTATTGTAACAAAACCTATTTACAATTTGATATCCATGGTTAAGAAACTTGTTATATTGTAAGTTTATTATTAGCCAGGACTCTTGCAAAGTGGGTAGTCTACCTGTTGTGTCCTGTTGAGGCCTCGAAAATCGCTGCAACAACATTGGGGGATAACCACCTGGTCCGGGCCTTAGTACAGCTCCTTTTCCGTTT
This sequence comes from Pinus taeda, assembly GCA_000404065.3. NCBI lineage: Eukaryota > Viridiplantae > Streptophyta > Pinopsida > Pinales > Pinaceae > Pinus > Pinus taeda. Next base: position 8,572 of record APFE031600315.1, on the reverse strand, counting down.
GGGATGGTGGCTCCGACTGGAGATAACGGGACCAGTTTCCCGAAATGAATAAAAGGGATGGATGGGTGATGAATAGTTTGTTTTTTGATGATAAGGTGACTAGCTTATTTTATTAACAAAAATAGGGAAACTAATACTAATCCCGGGAACAACTTATTCATTCGGAATGTAGCGTTAAATAATCCTTATCTGTCTAAGAGGCATATAGATGACTCTGTCACATAAACATCAGATATTCAATCATTCAGAGATTACTTCATATGAATAGTCAAAATGAAGCGATTAATACAAATTACTGCATTCACTGTTTATATCATCGATACATATATACGATTGAAAGAAAAGCACGCTATAGACAACCAATAGTGGAATGCATAAAGGATGCTGCGAAAAGCACACATATATATAAGCGATAATAGCAAGAGCGATTTAAACAACAATTCATATAACAGGAATGAGTACAGACGCAGATAATAGTACCATGTGAGCTGCTGATCAATCCCAAATATCAATCACTATTCAAAATCCTTCCTTCAACACAGAAATGTTTTTAAACAAAGACAGTAGTGCACATTTGTATAAAAACCTTCCTCATTAAAATCAGAATAATTGGTCCAATTTCATAAAAGAATATCCCTGAAGTACAATAGTGCAACTTCAGGGTTTAAGTCATATACAAAACTTTACGACCCTTTCTAAATGCATGAAAGGGTCTATAAATACTACTAAGCTAAAAAAAATCTATGAAACAAAATCCTACTAAATTGGCATCAGTAAATGCGATCTATCTCCTTGGGGCAATCTGGCAGTCGGCAATGTGAATCATGACTCAGGTTGTTTGCCTTTAAACCTAAGCTAGCTTATCGCAAGCATCGGCTCCACTTCTGGCGATCTGTTGAGGCGCAAGCTGAATTGGGCAGCAAAGGTGGCATCCTGAATGTCGGGTATGATATACCTGATAGCATCTGTAAGGAATTTTAAGGCGGCTCTTTGGTTGTATGGCTTCACTAAGAAGAACCAATAAGCATCCCATGTTAAACTGTTGATCCCCGCGATTAATCTTCCATTTTTCTCCAGCTCCGGGTAGCATGAATGCTCCAACATCTTTGTCGCTGTTAATTGGCCTGGAGTACATTGGGAAATCATATTAGACAAATAAAGCGTATTATTTACTAATTCAACCAAATTACCAGTGGTTGCTTTGCATATAAAAATCAATCTTTCTGCCTTCATTAACTGTGATTTCCATTCTGTGAATAATATTTCTTTGTGCGATTCCATAATTCTTGGTAGATTAGTCACCTGGCCTTGATCGAAATCTTGTCATTCTATAAAACTTGTCAGTGTTTCTTCGGCCTGATCCAAATCGGTCCTTGCCTTTTCTACCTTTTCGCTTATGGATGCTACTAAGGGGTTCTGCTTGTGTAATTTGCTGACATAGGAGCTTAACCTGATTGATCAATGCCTTATTTAATTGAAGCGCTTCTGCTTTGAATTCATCTACCTGAGGGAGCCTTTTCATTTGCTCAATTTGAGTTGACAATTGAGCGATTTGCTCATCTTTAGCTTTTATCGTTCCCTCAGTCAATATTCTTAATTGCTCCAATGTTGTCGATAGTTCCTTTTGCCTTTGGATTGCATTCTCGTCAATCCTCTGTTTCTCCTCTTGTAATTTCTTAGTCAGCTGATAGTTGTTCTGCTGCTGTACTAGCGATTCCTGCTCCGCCTGCTCTGCCTTTTGCTGAACTTCCGATAATTGCACCTGTAGCGAAAAGATGTCTTGATCCTTCGCTTTCAATAAACTGCTCACCTCCGATGCTTTATCAATGATCGCCGCCGAATATGCTCCAGCGTATTGCGATAGCTTGGTTAAGTCATCAGAGGGGTCGAATTCCTCTTTCCACACAACATTGCCCATCACTGTTAATTCAGGGAATAGAGAAGGTTGATCAGCCCTTCTCCTTTTCCTCTCTCGCTTTACAAAAGCTTTATGCTTTGGGCTGTAGAATACATCCAAGGGGGTAATCTCTTCAATTTGCAAAATGATTTCACCCGATGGATCCTTAGGAATTATTTCTGTTTGTTTTTATTTGTGTAGGTCGCTGGTTTCGCCCGAAACCTGTTTTGATGTCGCTTCCTGTGTGTCGCCTTCTTTAGAAACCTCATCATCTTTCGAGCACTCTAAGTTGCCGATGATTGAGTTAAATTTATGCCATTGCTAGAGCAAATTCAGATCAATTTGTGTATCATCATTAACTTTTGAGCTCCTTTCTTCTTGGGCTTTCGCCTGGGTTTCTTCCTGTCGCTGCACATTTTCCTGAGTTTCTTCCTGCCGCTGATTATGCACTTCCTGCCACTGATTATGCACTTCCTCCTGCTGCTTTGATGTAGTAGGAGGTGGCGTATTACTTCGCTGCTCAGGCTCGCTTGATTTTTTCGTCGTTGGAGTAGTTGCTAACAGGTCTAGAGGCAGAGTTTGCAACCTCTGTTCTCTAATTCTGTTAAATTTGGCTAGTCCCTCATCGTTGTATACATTTCTGGCAAGCGATTTAACTTGATACAGCGATTCGGCCGATGCAAACAAATCCTCGAATCTGTCTTCTTTGTGCTTGACCTTGGCCAATTTGGCCTGGTCGAGCGCATTGTAAGTGATTTTCCTTGGATCATACTGCCTGCTTGGCAGAGTAGCCGAGTCAGCGAATTTATCTTCTTAGCTTCCTTCTCTGCATGCTTGATATCATGCAGGGTATAAATTCCAATTCGTAGGGGAAAAGAGGGCCAGACATGTTTTTTTCGCTTTTTCAAGGTCTGAGTAACCCCATCGGCATTGATTTGATAAGCTACTTCCCTGGCAAGTAACTTATCAGGGATGTAGAGTGGGAGCACATGGGGCCTGGCCTGACTGCCAAAAACTCTAATATAAGTGAATTTCTCCTCTCCAAACCAACTTGCTACTGCGGTCAAATCTACCCCTGCTTGTTCAGAAATCTTCGGGGCAGGCTTATCAAAAATGGAGTAATAAATTGGCAACATGAAACCATTGCAGATTTGATAAAGGTGGTGTTTGTAGTTGGTCTTCCACAACTTTTGATGATATATGTGGATGGGTGTGGGGTCTTGCGACGTCCATCTCCATCTGAGCACAGGAAACTCAGAATTAAAACATAAGACATCCAACACATAGGCACTGTAATAAAATGGCGGAATGAACCTCTCTGTGACGCGAGAGTTAAATCTTAAATTAAGAATGGCCTTGGCTAACTTGTCAGATAATATATCCGCCCAATCCATAATCTCGCCACTACATGCCGCCTCCATTAAGGGGACCATTTCTATGGTAAAATTGGCGGAGTCATGTAATCCCCATAGTCTACATAACATAATTCCAGCATAGCAGTAAGGAGAACATAGAGAGTCGACTAAGTACTTACCCAAGGATTCATGCTTGTGCTTTGCTGGATTTTGTCTCCAGCCTCGAATTGGTTTGGACTCGGTCTCGTTCTCTACTCGGAACTTCTCTAGAAATGCAGTGTTATACTTTTTCTCTTCTGCCGGTAGGTGATACATTTTCCTTAGATCTGCGGCTCGAAAAGAAACAAAAATCCTCCCATCTGCAGTGCTAAACATTCTATCGGTAATTGGGATCTCTTGGATTGCCCACCTTATCACATCCGTATATGGGAGAATTTGCTCCCGTGACGCTATTCTGTACAGAAAGGAATTGGCCAAGTCTTTTAGATTGGCCTCAGATTTGCTGGTACTATCGCATGAGACTTGTATCCCGGTTACCTTTGGCTCTTCGGCTTCAATCAGATTATATGTTCCTTGCCAAGTGGCTCTCGTAAGTCCCAGTCATGTCGTATCTGATATAAGCCCTTTCTTTTAACTGCCTGAATCAACAACAGATTGCCCTGCAGCTGGTGAAGAAGTAGGCATTATAGTCTTTTTGGACTTCTTTCCCATTCCACTCAATTCTGTCTCTATGGAAGAATCCTGCACAGAGTGAAAGATAGGCGTAATACGGGCAACAATAATATGAATTGAATAGAGTGAGGTATATATATCTTGATGCATTCATAGTGATCAATTGACTTAAGACGGCTTTCGGATCAAATCTGTGAATAGATCGCAAGCTTGATGTTTTCATTAAATGGCCGTTAAGGCATGTCAATCTCATTAATACCAGTCGCTTCAGTTAATGGCCGAATGATTTATTTGAAGCATGCCTTGGGTGATTTGGCAGTTGAACACGGATGAGTGGCTTTTCAAAAGATATTGCCTTAATTATGAATAAATCGTATTAAACTGCCTTTAAGATTTTTACTTTGAAAACTGCGCTTTTACCCTTTTCGCAATCGAGCGTCGGGAAAATCCTAAGTCATTGCTTTGGTTCCATTTGGAATCCCCGATTGCCGATAGCGATATCACATCGTGTTGAGAGTAGCGAGTAGGGCCGTTTAGAATGTGGGCATGGTGAGTCGTCGATCGCCAATAGCGATGTCGCATCGCATCTGGGCGAGAGGGAGCTTATTTTGCGCTTAAGCATTATCGTCGATTGCCGATTTCCGATTTCGCATCGCATCGGAACAAGGGGTTGTATAATTGTGTTACTTTATGCTTTGTGGATATCCGATAGTGATTTCGCATCGGTGAAAATAAAGATGTCCCTTAAGTTGTGCTCTCTTTGTCATTGCGATATGCGATCTTGCGATCGCTTTATCGCAATGATAAAGATAAATCGTTTTACATTGGGGGTTTTTTTATTGGTTTTATTGAAAAGGCCTTTTAATAATGTTTTCTTTTATTTCTTCGGGCCTTTTTGAAATAGAACTTTAAATTGATACCAATTTAAAAACAAAAATTAAAAAAGGGACCCATTTCATATTATAGTTTTGGAATAGTAATGATATGAAATGGGGGGTTGTTGTATGGCACAACAATTGGCAAATCGCTAGAAGAAATAGTTATCTCTGAAAAGTATAGAAATACTTAAACTTTTTCAAAATAGAAATTTTTATTCAAGAGGGAAAAATTCTAATATAACTAGGTATCGTTGCATTCTAGACAAAACAAAACTTTCTTTGCTAATTTCCTCTTTTGTTAAAAATAGATACATTCTAGATTTTAAATTGGCGTTTGTTGGTTGGTATTGATGAAACAAAGAACTTTTCCAAATCAGCTATTAAAATTAACTCCTTTGTCATAGGTAGAGCCTCTACTTCCAGCAAACGTCCATAGTTTCGGCAGGGATACCTTTTAACCATATCATTGTCTATTGTTCCATTCACTTTAGAGCATGATTAACAGAATGAATTCAAAATATGTCTTTCACATTTTGTATTTCTTTTATTTTTCTGCTATTTTGCAAGATAAAAAGTCATTTCCCTGGTGTGGTGGCCAGTTAAGTGACAATGCCATTCGCTGGTAGTAATCTATCCGAACAAGCTGGCTCGTGATGAGACCCCTTGTCTTACAATTGAAGCCATTACCCTGTTTTGGTATGCAGTATTGGTAATGTCGGCTAAACTATTTCCCTATGAACATGGTAAGCAGGCTTGTAATAAGACATCTTAACTTTTGTATCCAGTATTCTTGGAATTACACCCTAAATAATCATGAACTTGAGTAAATGGGATAGACAATTTCCTCCTTAAGAGAGGATGGATGACAAGGTAAGAGTTGGAGATGCTGAATTTGGATTAGCTCCTATTTTAATATTGATAACCCTTTTGTAACCAATTTGAAAAATCTAAAAAGATTTACAAGATTTATAAACTTCGAGAGGGGTTCACTAAGATTGTAGTGTAGTTTCAGAATGCAATTATAACTAATTTCCTAGAAATAATTCATTTTGTTTAAGACTTCTATTTATTTAAAAGTAAATATCGCACTGCTTGTTTTGAGAGACTCTTTGAATACAGCCAAGGTCAAATAGAAAATGCCTTACAGTTTTATTTTCTAATGTTGCTACAAACTACAAAAATGCTATTGAAAGGAGAAGGGGTTACCTCCTCAATTGAAAATTTTCTTTAAGATCAGACCATTAACAGGGAGAGAATCTCTCAACCCTGATAAATCTTGTAGCATGAAGGTCGAATGGCCTATATTTTCACAGATCTGAAATGGTCCAAGACACATCTTCTGAAACTTGGTGTGTTTTCCTTTATCTTCATGGGCTTTGTCCCATTTCAGGACTAAATCACCGACCTGAAATTGTTTAGAACCAGATGAAATTGAATCAAATGATGACTTGATGATCTACTGATGTTTCGCATGAATGATTTTTGCTTTTTCTCTTTCTTCTTCTAATTTTAGGATTTGGTCATGTCTAAGCTGTAAAGAAGAGGAAGGATTTTCTTCAATAAATTGAACTAGGGCTAGAGAAGGAAGAATGAGATTTGTTGGTAGTACAGCTTCTTTTCCATAAACAAGTTTAAATGGGGAAGAACCTATAGAAGCTTTTTGTGTTATCCTGTCAGCCCATAATGAAAATATTAAAGATTTGTTCCAGTTCTTATGATTCTGTTCGATAGTTCGCTTGATAATTTTGATAAGGTTTTTGTTTGTAGATTCGGCCAAACCATTGCCCTAAGGATAATAGTTAGCAAAATATTTGAGCTTGAATCCTCTTTTGATTGCGAAATCAAACATAGCATTGCCTGAAAAGTAAGATGCATTATCAAAAACAAGAGCATTCGAGACACCAAACCTGGTAATGATGAATTGGTCTATAAATTCAATAATGGCTTCAGAGTTTGTTGTCTTTAACGGAATCGCTTCAACCCACTTGGTACAGTAATTAGTAGCAGTAAGGATATACTTATGCTGTTTGGAAGAGTTTGGAGTAATTTCTCTGATAATGTCCAATCCCCATTGCTCAAATGGTTGTTCAATGTTGACCGGTTGGAGAGGAAAGGCCGATTTCCTTTGTCTTCCACTTGAAGTTTGACAATTTCGGCATTTCCTTACATATTCATGAGCATATCTAAACAGAGTGGGCCAGTAATACCCAGCATGGATGACTTTGTGAGCTGTGGTATCAGCTCCGAAGTGGCCTCCTGCTAGTCCATCATGCAATTCCTGCAAGACCCTTTGTGCTTCCGGTTTTTCAAGGCATCTTAATAAAACAGAATCATAATTTTGCCTAAAAAGCATATCATCAATAATGGTAAAATTTTTTGCTTTCAATCTTATGGCCCTTTTGTTTTTGTAGGACAAGTTGCAAGGTGCATATCCATTTTTCAAATAAAATATTAAATCAACGTACTGTGATTCAGAGTCAATGATACTTATCTGGTTGATTGTTTCAGATTGATCTGTGTCACTTGATTCTCGAATGTTGGATGCTCCTGCCAATAACCTGCAAAAACCTTGGCCTCTAACAATCTTTGTTGGCTTGATCTCTAGGTCATATTCTTGGAGTGTTGTTACCCAATTTTCCCTTTTTTCTCCTAATTCTCTTTGGATTAATAGTTGCCTAACTGAGGAGAAAGGAACTATAACCTTGTATGGGCTTTTAAAAGAAAAGGTCTGTAATGTTTAACCGCTTTATATATAGCAAAGGCTTGTTTTTCTACTTCAGAATAGTTTAGTTCTGCACCTTGAATATTTGAGCTATAGAATGAAATCGGTGCTTCCAAATCGTGATCGTTGATCTATGTAAGTACTGCAGCATAAGAGCAATCGGATGTGATGGTATACAATGTAAAATGATTAAAAAAATTTGGAGTATTTAGAGTCGGGGCATTGATTATTGATTGTTTGATTAGTTCAAACACTTCATTTTCTGGCGATCCCCATTTAAAGACTGAATTTTTCTTAATCATAGTTTGAAGTGGTAAAATAATCTGAGAAAAATTTGGAACGAACCTTTTTACAAAATTGATTTGGCCTAAAAATGACTGCATGGATTTCTTATTATGAGGAAAAGGGATTTTAGAGATTTCTTTAATCCTATCTGGATCAATATAGATGCCATCTTTAGATACAATAAAGCCTAGGAGCTTACCTTGACCAAGAGCGAAAAAGGATTTCTTAGGGTTTAGAGAAATACTGTATTTCTTACAGCGTTGAAAGATTTGAATCAAATCATGCAAGTGGTTGGATCTCTCTTTAGAAAATACAGTAATGTCATCTAAATAGACGACTACTGTTCTATTAATTAACCCTTTGAAAGTGATATCCATTGCTCTTTGAAAAGTAGCTCCTGCATTAATAAGTCCGAAAGGCATTTTCTGATATGCATATGTTCCCCACTTTGTTCTGAATGTGGTTTTGAGTCGGTCATCGGGGTGGACCAAAATTTGGTTATACCCTGAAAACCCATCCAAGAAGGACATTAACTCTGAGCCTGCCACTGATTGGAGTATCTGCTCCATCGTGGGTAATGGGAAATTATCTTTCAAACTTGCCTTATTTAAATTTCTGAAATCAATACAAATCCTTATGTCGCCATTTTTCTTTCTGACTGGTACCATATTGGAGACCCAGTTTGAGTGTCGTACGGGAAAAATAATCTTAGCTTTCAAGAGTTTATTGAGTTTCGATTTTATTTGACCCTCTAAGTTTGGAT
>APFE031600312.1:20346-93882 GCA_000404065.3 Pinus taeda | reverse complement strand
CTCTGATACCACTGATCTAGATTTAAACAGGAATGCAACAAATTATAGATATAACCATACATATAGAGATAGAGTAGAAATAATACTTCATTTCATTACTTTAAAATATTGAAATATGCTTACAAACAAAAATGGAAATAAGCTATCAAGGGTGATGGTAGCTTATCTTTGAGAAGAGATGTGGCAACTACATGCCTCTGAACTATGTTAAAATGAGGCTTGAAGGCCTATTTATTGTTGAGAAACAATGGAAAATCCTAAACATCCAAAAACCTAACCCTAGAAGATGAAACACCAAACTATGGACCCTGTTTGCATAAATTGGTACATCAACTTCCCGGGGTTGTAACTTTGGCATACGATCTTCGTTTGATGCACACAATATCTCGTTAGAGAGATATATCCGAGAACTACAACTTTTGGAGAAGAAACGTTGGCCCATGGACCCAATTTTCTCCCCGTTTTCCCAAAAACTGTTGTTTAGGGCCTCAAATTGGCTCTGGAAGTTTAGGACCCGAAAAACTACTAAAAATAGTAAACTGTGCTACAATTAAAGAAACTGAAAAGATAAAAGAAACAATGGTGGGGGTCCAAGTAGACTCGGTGGGTGGCCACCAGTATCCACCTGGATTATTCATGCTTTAAATTTCATGTTGATAGATAGAGAATAAAGATCTAGCCAAACTGTTTAACCTTCGCAGATTAGTAGTTAGGTAGAGAATAAAAATGAGCTCATCAATTTAATTTGAGCCATTAGAAGTTATAAGGTTAAAATTAGATAGTTTTCTTGTCAATAGAAAAGGAAATAGAGGGTCAGCAAGCTCAAATGCAACCAATGAAATGAAGAAAAATGTTAGGGTAAATAAAGCGTAGGTAGAAGAAATCTTGCAAATGCACAAGGTTGTTGAGTCAAAATCACATTTATCATGCTTAATCCAATGTTTCATATGCATGAGGAAATGTGGGAAAGAAAGGATATTGACAAGCTTGTTTACTAATTTCCCCTCATTTCACTGAACCCCCACATGCTTATTTGCTAAATTCCCCATTATCCCTTCATCACTTATAAATACCCTTTTTCCCCTCATTTTGACCTTTACCCCTTGGTTTCACACATTTTCCTAGAAATTGCCCTTTAAAAATCACCCCCCATTATTAATTTCTCTCTTCCCCCTAGAAAACCCACAAAAAACTCCCTTATCCTAAGTTTTTATGCCCCCACATTATGTAATTAATGCCCCCGTTCACATTTCCCCGATACCCTTTTTAACCCACAAACCCTTGATGTAGTTAAAGAAAACCTTACCACATAACCCATGGTCCCACCTTATTACCCGGTGCTTATATTAAAAAACCTAACATTATGTGCTATTTAATTACATTTCTACGTAATTAAACCCCCGGCCCCACAAATCACTTTCTTGATTCCATCCATGCAACACGACTGTGTGATAGCCCTCCAATCTCCTACCCCCAGATCCGACAGTGTACATCCATATCATGTGGATTCATCCTCCAATCAATAATAGCTAGAGAGCATGTGAGGTCCGCGGTTTTGGCTGGGCACTGTTCTGCTACGTGGCGGCACTAGGTTAGATCGCGTGCTCGCAAAAAATATTGCCTGCCCTCCAAAAGTGGTGCGATGGCCCAAAAAACCACCTCCCCACCTAAAATGAAAACTACCCATTGTTCATTTATAATTTCTGTGCCAAAATGTGACTGTTAGCCATTAAAATGCCAAAAGATCCCCAATTCGCCCTTTTCTTGCATTTTCACTGTAAACTGCTGCTAATCCATTTGTGACACCCTAAACCTCTGCGACTAATTTGACCACCCTGTGCCACCTAAAGGCGCTCCAGATACCCAATTAAAGTAAGCAGTTGACAGTTGAAAGCTACACTACCTTCTGCATTCTCCACTAAACCTAGTCTGCACACCAAACCATCAATTTTGTTATGCTCTTTACCTGCAAATGATACCCAAATACAGAATATGCGAAGAAAAGAGACCCAAAACACAGAATATGTGAAGAAAAGATACCCAGAACACAGAATAGCAATGATTTTATTATTCAGAGAGTAATGTTCACTTGCCTCTTCGAGGGGGCAACCTCCAATAGAGCAGAGCTCGATTACAAAATAAGACACGATTCTCCTCGCAGGGAGTCTCTATCCTTTATATATGACTCATACATGCAATACCACGGGCCAATACCATGGTATTACTAATACCATCTATCTAATACTACGGCCCATTTTCAACTAACTATGGTTCCGTTATTAATTGCGGATTAACCACTTACAATTATTAATATGGGCTTTATTGACTCTTGACTATGATGTGGTCCCATTACATAGATAAGGGGGTTAGGGTGGGACCTTAACATCTTCTTCCTCTGGCTCTTCCTCCTCTTCTTCAGGTTCCTCCTCTTCTTCTTCAAGTACTTCTTCTTCTTCTTCAGGTTCCTCCTCTTCTTCTTTAGGTTCCTCCTCTTCTTCTTCCTCCTCACCACTAGAGTTTGGGTCTCTTTCATACTCAATTGCTTTAATTACAACCTCCCTGTCCATGTCCCTAAATGTGGACCATAGAATAGGGTCTCTTAATTGGCTTAGGGCATCTTCTAGTATGAGGTTGATTAGTCCATGATGGCTAGCTGTTGATGTTTTAATTCCTGTACTTTTATGCTCATGTCTATTATTGATTGCAACAATAAGTAGGCCACACTAGGTCTTCTATTAAGGGGTAACTCTTCTCCAAATATCGGCTCATGGAGGAGTCTAAAATGGTAACCATAGACTATACTGAGGCTTCCCTCACAGGAAATATACTTGAGAATGTGATAGCTTACTTCATCCCAAGGATATGGAATTATCTCCCTTCTAATCCCATTTTTGTCCTCAATTAGCTTCTCATCTCTCAAAAAAAAAAAAATCTTCTTGGGATAAGTTCTACTAGCTTTATCCTCATTTCTCCATTGTAAACCTAGATGAAGTGTAGTCATTTTGCTAATGCTTTCAGGGGTAATTTTTACTGACAGTCCTCTCACCACAAAAGTGGCACTAACTCTAGCCTGAGGTGTGATTGACATGGAAAATTCCCGAGCTACATCATCATCATATCCTCTAAGAATCTCTAAGAATGCCAACAATTGATGCCTTCTAAATATATTTACCACAGGGGGATGGAGATGTTTTCTAGATGTCCTTGTCGACTCCTTCTGTTGAAACATCCTATCATTTTCTGTCTCTGTCAAGCTGACTGTAGGTAGTTTGGTGGCTTTAGCTTTAGAGCTTTCCAAGATGATTGAGGTTTTATATTTTAGGAGGGTGATGACTACAATTATTCCTTTATCCCCACATAATTTCTCCACACAATTCTGTCTATCCCTATGCACATTGTAATTACTAGGAAAAACATAAAATTTATTTTTCTTTTCTCTTTTCTAGCTATCAAGTAGAAAAACAGAAGATATGGACCACCCACCTTTCACTCTAATTCCCTAGTTGAGGAGAATACCAGAATAGTTGGGCCCTTGGCACCCCTTTGTAGAGTTCTTTTTACAATTCCCACTGTTTCCTTAGTTTTTTTTGCGTTTCTTGTAGTTGATCACTGTAGGATGGATGAGACTAGATTTCTTCTAAGATGGCTCCTCCAAGTGGTCCCAGTTCTCTAAATCTTGAAATGAACGATGTGTGCATGAAAGTTAGGTATTTTTTGCTATTTATGGTCGATTCCTTAGAGTGGTGTGCTGGCTGGTAGGGTACGTGATTTCTCCTTTTGGACCATTGGATCACCATTAGTTATTATGAAACCCTTAATCGTAATCATCACCCACTCCTGTACAGCTTAACTCAACCACCTTTCTGATTTATTTTCTTTGATGTGACCTTGCCACGTGGCCTGCTGACTAGAACTTCACTTTTTGTTTTCGGGATGAGGGTGCCCAACTTGCCACCTTTAGCTTATAAAGCCAACTTGTTCATATTCTTACACTTTTATCATATTCGTACTTAGGAAAGAGTGTGGACAAGGTTCCATTCTTGTGGCTTCATTTTCTCGGTTGATGCATGCTAGAGGGTGGCTTTGTTGCTCTTCTTATTTTTTAGGTACATGTTCTCCTTTGCTCTTGTTTTGTTGATTTCACCCAACTGATATGTTTGTCTTCTTTTTTGTGATGTGTAGATGTTGGGCAATTATGCTACTGCTGAGCTATGGGTAGGTTCCATAGTGCCTGTAGGAGTGTTGGTACTCTTTTTTTCCATGGATGTTGAAGGAGGAGTACAGAGACTGCTACTGTCATAATACAAGCAGCTACAAGATTTCTTGTAGTACTATAGGAAACCCTATAGCTGCCTCTTTCTTTTTTTCTTTTGTTTCTCTTGGAGGAGGAATATGGGGAATATGGAGTGGTAGGTGAGGTAGACCATTGATGGTATGGTCCTTGGACTTTTCTTCATTTTTCTCTTTTTCTTTTTTTATTTTTTTATTTTTTTGAGTTGTTTCTTTGATGGACGCAGAGGGTGGCATTTTCATGAATTGGTGTTGGATGAGATGTGGTGAGTTCAATGACCTCCACTTTCAACCTAGAACAAGCCTGCATCATTATTTCTCAACTGAGATTCCATTCCTGTATATTTTCAGGACATCTTGTAGTATTATATGAAACTCTTGCAGTAACTACAAAGAATCTTGTAGAAGTTAGAAAATTGCTTGCAAATTGGTTTTTTTATGGTTAGAGATCAGAGTGGATGCTAGAGACATGGTGGGCATGGAAGATATGAAATGAATGAAGGAATAATGGGGTTTTTCTTGGCTTTCCATCCTCTGAACTAGGTGTCCTTTGTTTCCTTGAAAACCTGCAGGTTTAAGGTCCTTGCCATAGCAATTTTTTTGTTTTTGTTATATATATATATATATAACAAAAACAAAAAGAGAGGTTTCAACTTGTTTCCCTACCCTAGGTGCCTCAAGGGAGGTTTTTTCCCATGGATATTTTTTTTTTCCTATTTTCACTCCTGGGCTTCCTCAAGGAGGTTTTCAACCCAAAATTTTGCCTTAGGTGCCTCATGGAGGCTTTCACTTAGGTCTCTTATTGCTTTTTTCTCTTTTTTCATTCTTTTCAAAAATAAAACAATCTTCAAGAATTCAGTGAGGTGGATTCAAGACACCTCCAATCACCATCACTGCCTTACTGATACTACTGAAAAAAATATTCCATTGATAGAGGTCTTTTGTAGTTTTTCAATCTATACCCATTGACAAGAAAGGGGATACCTTCTTCATCAATAGTTCTTATCTGAACAACTCCATTGTCATGGCACTTTTCTATCGCATATGGGCCTAGCCATCTGGTCATCAATTTTCCTTTGAAATCCTTGAACCTGGAGTCATATAGTAGATCCTAATGACCCTCTTGAAAAACATTGTCTTCGATATTTTTTTCATGCCAAACCTTTCTTTTTGCTTGAGTCACCTCTGTGTGTAGGAGGGCCTGCATCCTAAATTAATCTAACCCATTGAGATGGAGTAGCCTCTCTTATTGTGCCCTTGTAACATCCAAATCCAAATGTTCTTCCATTCTTAAGTGTTGTACTCAAACTCAATGGAGAGCAGAGTCTTCTTCCCATAGACAAAATCATAAGGGGTGAAGCCAATGGTTGTCTTCCAAGTTGTATTATAAGCCCAAGTGGCCTTCACTAGTTTTTCAGCCCAATCTTTTTTGTTGTTGCTCACCACCTTTGTGAGAATTCTTTCCAATGCTCTGTTGGTAACCTCTACTTGTCCATTGGCCTGAGGGTGGTAAGGAGTTGATTTCCAATGCTTGATCTTATGTTGGCTCAATAGAGTCTCAATCAGGTGTGAGGTGAATTAAGTGCCCTGATCAGTGACTAGCTCTAGGGTACCCAAACTTGTAAAACACATTCTCTCTCAAGAACTCAACCACTTTCTCTTCTGTGGCTACCTTAACAGCCTTGGTTTCAGCCCACTTTGTCAGGTAATCAGTGCACACAATTATGTACTTCTTCTGTCCTAAAGGTGAATAAATAGACCTAATGAAATCCATGTCCCACTTTTCAAATTGATCAAAATTCACTTGAGGTTGCAAAGGAAGTTCATCCCTGGGAGTAGGTTTCCCCATTCTTTGGCACCAGCCACATTGGCGGGTATATCTTCTTGTATCTTGGTGGAGAGTGGACCAATAGAAGCCAACTTGTAGTACCTTGAAGGTTGTCCTCTTGGCTGCAAAGTGACCTCCACAAGGCCCACCATGACAGGCCAGAAGGATGTCAAACAATTCCCCCTCCATGACACATATTCTTAGAATTTGATCTGGGCCTAACTTGAAGAGATTTCCCCCAATCCAAATGAATGGTGCACTTTTACTTATAATTATGCTCTTTTCCTTGGAGGAAAGATTTGGAGGGAACTGTGCAGCCACTAAGTAGTTGGTTGTGTCAACAAGCCATGCAGAGAGAATTGAAATAGTGAATAATTTCTCATTTGGAAGTTGATCATCAACCATTCCTTTCTCACCTAAATGCGAAGCCAGCCTGGAAAAAAAAAATTCAACTACATTTTCTCTACCAGGCTTATCAATGATAGTTATATCAAACTGTTGTAACAAAAGCAACCATCTAATAATTCAGGCATTCACATTAGGCTTGTTCATAAAATATTTAATAGCAACATCATCAGTATGTACAAAGGTCTGGTAACCAATGATGTGATGTCTAAATTTATTCAATGAATGGACAACAACTAGGAGCTATTTTTCAGTAACAGTATAGTTCAATTTAGTCTTTGGAAATGATGAAATAAATGGCATAAGGTAACTTGTCATCTATCTGGCCTAGAGCCACTTCGATAGCTTTTTCAGAGGCATCAACATGGATGTGGAAAGGAAGAGCCCAATTTGGGCCTCGAAGCATAGGTGTAATAGTTAACTTGTCCTTTAGGGTTTCTAGGGCCTCTTGGCAGCATTCTGACCATAAAAATTCAGAGTCCTTGGCCAATAGTCCAAATAAACATGAGGCTAACTTTTTGAACTATTTTATGATTCTCTTATAATATCCAGCTAAACCCAAGAAAATTCTACCATCCCTCTACTTCTTAGGAGTAGGGACCCTCTTTATGATAGAAATTTTATTTGGGTCCACTTGCAGTCCTTCATGGAATATTGAGTGACCTAGAACATTCCTTGCAGTAATCATGAACTCAAACTTCTCAGGGCTAAGGAATAAGTTCATTTTAATGCATTTGTTTAATACTTTCCCAAGTTAAAGAAAGCCTCTAGGAAATCACACCCATAGGGGGTGAAATCATCCATATAACTTTCCACAGAGTCATGGACTAGCTCTACAACGATGCTCAGGACTACCCTTTTAAAAGTGGTGGGCGCATTCCATAATCCAAAAGGAAGGACCCTATAAGAAAAGGTACCCCAAGGATAGGTGAAGGTGGTTTTATCTTGGTCCTGTGGTCTGATATGGATCTAGTTGTAACCATTGAATCCATCCTGGAAAGAGAAGAACTTCTTTTCTGCCAGACCATCTAATACTTGGTCAATGAAAGGTAGAGGGAAATGGTCCTTTTTTGTGGCTTTGTTTAGCTCCCTATAGTCCACACAGATCCTCCACTTCCCATTTTTATTTGGAAACAAAACTAGAGGAGTCACCCACTCACTATCTGAGATGGCGTAAATGAGCCTTACATCCAACAACTTCTATAGTTCTTCTTTGACTATATCCTTGATGGTTGGGTTCATTCTCCTCTGAGGTCGGTGCACTGGATTGCAGGCTTCCTTGATGTAAATTTTGTGAGTACACATTGAAGGGTGCACTCCCTTCATTTCCTTATAACTCCAAGCAAAGGCATCCAGATGCTTTCTTAGCATGTCACATAACTCCTCTTCTTGATGTGCAGAGAGAGGGGTTGATTTTCAATGTTCTTTTTGGACAAACTTATATCATCTTAGCATTTGTAGGACTTGAGTTAGCTAGGCACAAATCAATCCAAGGGTTATCTTCAGCTTTCTTCACTAACTCCTTAAGAGACATGCTGTTGGGGGCTGATTCTAGAGGATTTTCTCAATCAGGTCATCTTCATCAGGTTGCCCCACTCCTATAGTAGCATCTAGGATAAAATTTGGGGAAGAGTAGACTTCATATTACTCCTCCTCTTCTAACCATAAAGGTAGGTCATGCTCGAGAGATGGTTGATAAGGAGGGTACACAACCAATTGTTTGGACAAATTGCCATTTTTACTGGTCATATTCCCATCCCTCCAACTTATGTAAGCATCAACATTGGCTAACTATGACCTTCCAAGGATGAGAGTACAACCATTGAACTTGGTCTTAGGTTGGATAACTAAGAAGTTAGCAAGGTATTCCCAAGAATCAATGGAGACCATCACATCCTCAAAAAATCCCTCAAGAGCTACTGCGGACTTGTCTGCAAGTTGCAAGACTGTTGAGGTATTTATTAATGATCCTTGGAGGTTCAGTTTAAGTGTAGTCTCCTTAGTCATCACATTGATGGCAGCCCCAAGGTCGGTCAAGGTATGGGGGACAATGATACCATCGATGTGCACATCTACCATAGGACTTCCAAGATCTAGATACTTTGGGAAAATCACTCGCCCCAACATTAAGTCGGATAGTTTTCCAATGACATTAATGGCAGGGGTGTCGTTCTTTCGCCTCCCAGGATGTTTAAAGCATTTCTCCTTGATTACCTCGTTGTATATGGGGACATCCTTGATATCTTGGAGGAGCGAGATTTTGATAAATAAGTTTTTCAATTCACCTAGAAGCTCAATCTCTTATGGGGTGTGATGGATAGGATGGATTAATATCTTATGAAAAGGAGGTGGATTGGCTTAAGGAACACTCTCCTCCTTTTCCTCTTCAATATCCTTAGTTGGAGATGGAGGTTGATTATCTCGAAGCACTCTTCTAGACCTAAGGTTGATTTCTTGAATTTCCACAACATATGCAGGGTAAGATGTTTCCCCACTATAGACTTGTGGTGCCTATCTGTTGTTCGTGTTTGGATTTGGCTGAGAAGGCATATGAGGTTTCTTAGGTGGAGCAGGGTGAAGTAGATGTGGTTGAGATGGAGGTGGAGGTAGTAAGGCTAGAGATTGGTTGCATGGGGGCCTTTACCCCTGGGATGGTGCATTCCACTAAGGTTGTGAAGGAGTACATGGTTGAAATGATTGATTGGTAGGTTGGGAATGGTATTGAGGTGAAAAAGACCAAGGAGAAGGTGTGGACCATGAAGGATGAGCAGGAGGGCACCAAGGGGGAATGGATGCATTCTGGTTAGGCTTGTAATATGAATAGGATGCCCCTTGCATGCCTTGCTGGTATGGTCGATGTCCTTGAGGCCCCCTTTGGTTGATATAGAAGAGTTGTTCAATCACCCCTTCAGTTCCTTGACACACAAATTTTAATCCAGGTAGATAAGGGCACTTGTCTGTGAAGTGGTTATCCTCACAGACAGATCATATCTCTATTGGATTCAATGGACATTCATTTCTAGGGTGCCTTTTGGTGTATCTAGGGTAGAAGACAGCTACGGCTCTTTCCGCTTCCTCTTATTTCATGTTGATCTACATGGTGTCCATTTGTAGAGAAAGGGTATGCATCATTTCACTCTTGAAGTATTCCAACATGTTCCCAATTTCACTTTTTTATGGATGTGTTGGAGGAGGATGAACTAGCCAAAGCTTAACTAGCCCTACCCTTTTTTCTGGCTACCCTAGAACAATTTTTGAAAAATGTCTTGATATCATCATAGGGTAACTAATATATGTCCCCTCCTGACAGCATGTTTATGGTTTCTAGGAGATCTTCCATGACCCCTCTAAGAAGGACTAGCTTAAGTGATTTAGGATCGAGGGGGCACCGAGCTGAGTTGGAACCTTTCCTCATGATCTTCCAAAGACTCATCATGTCCCAAGGTCATTCTAAAAATTTCCTCTTTGGTACCTTTGGACCTACGATAATCCCTGTACTTATTGTTGAAGGCTTGTTGCATTTGAGCCCAGGTGGTGATGTTGTCCCCAGGTAAACCCATGAACCAACACAAGGCTGCATCTTTGAGGGTGGATGGAAATAATTTCAACTTCTGGTCATCATAGGTATAATCATAAGTTTTGCATATGATAGAAAACTCAAACAAAAAGGTATCTGGGTCCTTTGAGGTTAAGCCATGGAAGTGAGGAAGGGTAGAGGGGCTTATGTTTTTCATCCTAGCATCTCCATTAGTTTCTCTAATGGGAAAGTCACCCTTAGCTCTATTTTCAACTCCTTCTCTATTTTAAATCAAATTTATATTTTCATCCATGGTGTAGGTTGGTGGAATGGTCTCTTCTTCTTACTCCCCAATAGGCTCCTCAAATGTCTTTGGTTGTTCGCCTAATGGGTCCTGTAGCTCACAACCACTAAAGAATAGGGAAGGTTAGCTGTTAGATGCAGTGGGGGTATTTAGAAAAAAAATTCATAAGTTGTCTCTACTCCTACGAGGCATGAAATGAATTCGGTTTTTTTAAGGGTATTTTTTCATAATTACTTGCAAAACATAAAGAAAGCAAAGATTTGCAACTATTTGTTGAATGGAACTACTTGCAAAATTGGAAAGAAAACAAAGATTGCAACTATTTTATGAATGGGAAAAAAGGAAAGAATAAATCACATCTACTTAGACACCTCCTTGACAACAACACCAAAAAGTGATGAGCTCTAGTATTGTAATGATCCAGGTGGATGTTGGTGGCCACCCACCTATCCCATTTGGACCCCCACAATTGTCTCTTTCAGCATTTTCAGTTTCCTTAATTGTAGCGCAACTTACTATTTTTAGTAGTTTTTCGGGTCCTGAACTTCCGGAGCCGTTTTGAGGCCCTAAACGACGTTTTTTGGGAATCCAGGGGCAACACGGGTCCATGGAACAGTGTTGCCATTCCAACAATGATAGTTCTCGAATAGATCTTTCTAATGAGCTATTGTACGCGTCAAACGGAGATCGTATGCCAAAGTTACGACCCCGGGAAATTGATGTACCAATTTACCCAAAACGGGGCCCACAATTTGGCGTTTCATCTTCTAAGGGTCGGTTTTGGAATGTGAAGGGTTTTCCATTGTTTCTCAACAATAAATAGGCCTTCGAGCCTCATTGTAACACAGTTTTTTGGAACGGTTCAGAGGCATGTAGCCGCACATCTCTTCTCAGAGATAAGCTACCATCGCCTTAGCTGGTTTATTTCCAATTCTGGTTGTAAGCATATTTCGGTATTTTCCATTAATGAAATGAAGTATTATTTCCGCTGCATCTCTTTAGTTATGGTTGTCGCATCTGTGTATTTATGGTTATCTCTGTAATCTATTGCGTTCATTTTAAAATCCGGATCAATGACACTGCGATGTACTCCCTCTAGTCGTTGCACCTCCAAAAGGTTGAGCCCTTGTTGTCCCTTGGAAATTGCCAACTGGTCATGACATATGGGAATGACCAACTACCATTTGGCTTGACTGAGGTGCCACCTTGATGAGATATTCGTTTCCCTTTGCCATGTGGTTTATTGAGTCGAGAGGCTCATTCTACAACTGAGTATGAAGGCAATGTGTAAGTTTTTTCGTTCGTCTATCACCTTTTAAAATAAAATTAAAATTAAAAATTATGTCCTAAATAGAAAAATAATGTCCATTATAATAATAATAAATACAAGTAAAAAGAATATATGAGTAAGGTGTTTAAATCTTATACTTTTCAAAAATATTTCAACAAGATATTTAAATAAACTATTTGAACATTGATATTTTAAAACTAACAATACATAATATTAGAACATTCATAATCTATAGTCCAAAAATAAATAGTTTTCCATTAAAACAATTCATCTTTTACAATTTTAAATTTAATATTAAAATAATCAGTAAAGTTTCATATTTTGTAGAATAATTGAATTTAATATTAAAAACATATTTTGCACAATAATTGTATGATAAATGACATACACAATCAAATTTCATATGCATATACATAAATTTTATAAATAAAATTGTACTTTCTTAAAATCAATTTAATTTTTTACGTAAATATTTCAATTAAATTTTTGAAAATAATTGAGTGATTTTTTTCATATTTATACTACCACTAATACATTATTAAAAACTATCATTAATTATTTTAATGAAAATCTAGAAAAAAGAATTAATTTCCCCTTTACATGCACCTAAAAAATTATGAAAATAATACCCCGATCGGGGTGCGAGCCGGTGGTTAGGTAGTCGAACAGAGGATTGATGGACTATACCCCAGAGTACAGTACCACCACCCCCACATGATCGAGGTGATGGGTGCGGCTTCCCTTTCATGATGATGGGATGCAGTGAATATGGGAAAGGTGGCAGCGAGAGTTATGATAGTGTTGGCCTTAACAACAACGAAGGGAGGAAGTTGGGCGTTGTTGTTCAGATCACTTGTGGATGGGGATACTGATGCAGCAAATGGGTTCCACGACGTCATCCACAAAAACAAGTATGTTGACTGTTTGCAGAAACTAATAGGTATGTACTCATATATCTCTTAGCCCTTGTAATGTTGACCTATTATGGTTTTGATTTGAGGGAGAGGGGAAGTATTATGGGTGAGAATTGTGAAATCAAATAGAGCGGGAGGATTTTGTGGCGTTTGTTGGTGGCATTTTCTTGGTCTTGTGTCTGTCTCTTGCACCTGCTTACCATTTTATTAATTTCTCTCTGCTTTGAAGTCCTTTCTCACATGGGATTCTGGTGATATTGGATAGAGGGTCAAGTGGTGCAACTCATATAGGTCTGGCTCGTATAGGTAGAGAGATAGGCCCGGGGGGCTAGCGTATGCTAGTCCACTTGTAGTCTGGGTGATAACCCTTTCTTTAGATGCATGTGTAGCCATAGGGAGATAGGTAGAAACCTCGTCATGAGGGAGAAGGCTGATAATTATGGGCTGGAAGTCTGGCAAGGGAGTGGTGATGGCTATGACAGGAAGATAGGAAATGGCAATGTCATGGGGCTCAGAGATAAGTGGATGAATGGGTTAGGTTATCTGTTTGCATCATGGGCAGAGGGGAAAGGGTATGCTTGCCTTGGTCGGATGAGTGATGGAAAGTGGCAGTGCTCACCAACCTGTAACTAAGGAGTGGAAACTAACCTTCTTGAGGCTAAGAGGAGGTGTTTGAGGTGAAGGGTAACCATTGTGGGTGGTAGTGGGTTACACCCCCACGAGGGAATAGACCTACGACCACGAAGGGCCTCACACTGCAATCTATGGGGGAGGGGAGGAAGAAGGTCCGTTGGCGAGCTATAATATTACCACCGGTGTGTAAGGCTACTGTTATATTATGTTAAATTGTCACTGATTAACGACTTGTTGCAATGAACAGGTTTGGGACAGCAAAGCCATGGCATCTTATGAAAATCCGTGGTCGTGGAAGGCAGGCCCAAGTGACCAGGAGGTACATGAACACGGGCACATTTGAGGTTCGTAGAGGTAGGAAATATGTGGAAAGATTAATCAGTAAGGCAGAAGAGATGTACCAGGAAGGCACAACTGAGGGAATTCACAAAAAACTAGAGGAATGGGAAGAATAAGTTAAACAATAGAGTGAGACGGACACAGAAATGGAGGATTGGAGAACCCTTGTACTAGACCTTGGAAACACAAGGGGAAGAATCACTCAATTCAAGAAAACCCTATATCTGTACTAGTTAATGAAAAGCCTACTAGGTAAGGCTATGGAGAAGATTTTGGTGGGCATGGGTATCACTATCCAAGGAATGTCGAATTATAAACAAGAATTCTAGAAGGTGAAATTTCAACTACACAAGCAGGATGTTAGACTTGGAAGAATTGAGAGGCACCTACCTTGTATCTTGGAAAAGACGGAGCCGCTAGGAACGATTTCCAAAGACCCAACACCTGTGAAATCAACCTTTGCTGAACAATATGAATAGAAAATATCTTTTATTGGTTTTTTTATATATGCAGATAGCTTTTACATTTCCTCATGCAAATATATATGTAGGTAGATATCTAGAGTATGGACATGAATTTGATACTTATATAACTTGGTTTCCCACTGGGCAAGTTTAGGTCACCTAGCCAATCTATGTGGTGTAAATTTTCTTTATAAACTAATGAAAAGGAGGATCTACCAAGCTTAACAAAAAAAATTATGAAAATAATGCATGCATCCCAAAAATTTATGAAAACAAGTATTTTCGATTAAAGATAATGCAATGTAACTAAAAAGTCTTATTTGTCTTTCACATAAAGTTCAAGTAATTTTAGCCAATAGGAAGACCATTCTCGATGACAAATATCAAAATTTTTAGCTCACCTTTAGTTCGGGTCTGAATGTTATGAATGATCTAGTGAAGTTGGAAATAATCCCCTAACTTCTCCATGTCATCATACTCACATACAAGAAGCTTCTCGTTCATGTATACTGCTATGTTTATACACTTCCGTACTAATAAATGATATAATTTCTCCACTCTACTTCTTTGCGTCATATCATTTCTAGATTCCATTATTGATCACCCCACGCAGGACAAACATGACAGTCATTTCCAAGCTTCAACAAGGGAGGTTCAAGTACCCTACATGTAACCTCATTCATATCGACAGCCACAATTATTTGAAATTGGATAAAATGAGTCTTGCAAAAGCCAAAACAAAACATGAAAATGAAAGGAGATTATAACATAATTTTCTAATGGGAAAACATATTAAACATACCCTCTAGGACCATCTTGTTTAGCCACGATGTCATGGATCATTTCCAATTGTTTTGCCAATGGTGGACATCTCTACATCCTTAGAAGTTCTGGAGAGCCAGAACTACTACAAATAACTCTTTGACCATCACAAATATGGGAAATTTCTAGAGAAACATAATATGGCTTTGCTCGATTTCTGCTCACATCCACACAATGCCAGAGTTTGAAGCGAATATCAAGGCCATACTTTTGCTTGAAGTGTTCTGCAAAATCCACCATGGAAATTACAGAAGAGAGATCTACAACTGCTTGGCTACTAAGCCTCTGAAATCTATATATATCAGGAGTACATGCATGGGTTGTTATGATTTCTAGGCTGCGCAAAGGAGAGCTGCTATGAATTTATTTTATCTAGAAGTTTGTAAAACCCAATGCCAAAGCTAAGGTGACTAGACTATTAAGTTGCATCTAAAATTTTAAACTCTATATTTTGCAACTGATCATATTGTTTGTATGGTTTCTAAATTACACGGTGTAGTATATTTATAAAGAAAAACCATACAAACAACACATCACATTTAAAATTTTCATCCACACGATGTGGACCGTTGACTAAACGTAAGCTGCTACAACTTATGAAAAAGCAAGTTGTAGATAAAATCTTGAATAATAAAAATGCAAAACAGGGCTTCTGAATTATGACAAAATCGAACTTGAACAAAATAAGAAGCAGCATTAGATGAGGAAAGAAGCATGACTTACCAAAATAGCTCATGAAATCAAGTAAGTGGCATGAGTGCATGAAATCAAGTAAGTGGCATGTTGGTATAGTTAGGGGAAAAATATGAGAGGAGACGAAGACAATATCTACTTACAAGTCAACACACAGGACAACTTACATCACATCCACCAACTCACATGTGTCTTGAGTTTTTCAAGAAATTCATTCCTGAGCTTTTGTAATAAGGTTTATCATCAAATTGGTTGTGAAAGAGGGATTGGAAAAGGTCAAAAGAAGTATGGGAGGAAATAATATGTATTTTTTGTTCTCCCTAAAAGTGAAAACAGAAAAATATTTGATTTTAGAATGTGAAGCCTTCAAAGTCCACAGGGAAAATTATGCAGATATTTTTGCAACTAACCCTTGGGATAATCTATTTAGCTTCACAGGAAAGGGGTGGAATACATCAACCAGATGAAAAAGCAATATGTCCCATAAACTATATTTAGCCGAGTGAAAGTTAAAATAATTTAATTTTCTTTCTTTCTTTCAATTTAGCACCATTTTAACTTTCTGTACTTAGCACTACCATTTTTTAATATTCTTTGCTTAGAACCACGTTCCCAATTGGTAAGTCGCATGTGTCTTGTTTTTTCCTAGAAATTCAAAGCCAACACCATTTTGACTTTTTCTACTCATCATTGCCATTTCTGTCAATATTTTTTGCTTGCAGCCACATTCACCAACAGGTAACTCGCTCATGTCTTGATTTTTGCAAGAAATTCGGTGTCTTGGAGTAATATTTAGCCTAGACAACTCGATTTTATGTGAAGCAAGAATCAAAATATACCTAACCAACCTTGTGGTAGGTTTTGGATTTCACTGGAGGCCTACTTTTAACTTAGGAGGCCTAATTTTATTTTATGATACTAATAGAAAGTTAACATTTTTTTCTGCAAAGCAAGTATCAAAGTATGCCTTCTTAATATGGAGTAAGTAAGGCGGTTTAGTTTATTTGCAACTAAGTCCAAGGAATTTTTTATGGTTTACTAACAATACGTATAGTCTTATAAGTTGGTTGTGTAGGGTTTAGTGCTTACTAGATTATTGGTTTAAATTCGATGAAAAAGGAGTTGAGAGTACGAGTCATGGTGAGAATAAAAACTGTCCCACAAGACATGACATAAATTTACACAATCTTAATTAATAACATTCCTAGATGGGCAAATATTTTTTCCTTCCTACATTAAAACTCATATGTAATTGAAAAAAAAATTAGAGCTTTCCACTGTGTATTACCTAGTAATAAAATTTTATAGTCAAAATAACTGTTATAAATTAATCTTACGGTTAAATATGGTAAAATTATTAACCCAATCTTTCCATGAACTTTTTAATTTCTCAAACATTTTATTTTTTTTTTATATTTTTTTTTTTTTTCATTCAAAAGTGTTCAAAACAATCAATCATTCTATCAGGTGGTTTATATTTCCCATCCAAACATTGTAGGCATGTCCAATATAACAAAAACCGAGAATTAAAAAATCCATCCATTCCAATCTCTTGGTCGACTCTACATGTGGGTTCGTTGGTCGGTAGGATTGGACCCCCTTTTTCAATTATTTTTATTGTTATTAATTACATGCTATAAGGACGGGTTTTAAAAAGTTTTAAAGCTTTTAATTTTTTATATTTCTCAACATTGTAATGTAGTGTTTTGATGAATATGGTTTTCATATTTTTTATTTAATTTTTAATTATTATTACGTGTATGTTATAGAATTTAACTTTAATGGAATATTCCTAAAATGTTAAATAAAAAATTGTAACCTTCAACCTTCACTCTTTATCTAAGACATTGCAAAAATTGATTCATTTTTTAATGACCTATTGCGAGTCTGTGCAAGAAGTGTTAAATTAGCAACACAAATCCCATTGATAAAGTGTTTCCGTGCAGAAACATTGTATAAGTTCCATGCCTTGCAGTGGATCATATCAAACAACATGGTCCTCTTTTCACTAGAGATAGGCCCTAACCTGTCACAGTATACTACTTCCTTTTCGAAGCAGATAGGCCCATCACCATATTCCAAGGAATCTACTTCTAGACTACGATCCAAAGAAACATGCACGATGTTTGAAATCTAGGACCCCATTATCTTTACAAGCTCTCGCTAATGATAAAGTACAAATCTTTTTGACATTGTACATTCATTTTCCTTATTCCAATTTACAAAACCTATCAATGCTGTCAAGCTGTGCCAGGGATTTACATTTGTCAGATAAAAATGTTAGACCAAGAAGCAGAATTGAAGTGGGTGGTGATTGTCGTGGCCAGGCAAACCCATAACAATTATGGGAACCATCATTGGGATGCCTCCCTTGCACACAAAAAATCGTACCATTAGAGATTTTAGATGGAAAGTAAACGTTCTCAGAATTGCCATTTTCTTTTTTCCCTCTCAAAGTGCTTATGAACCAAGTATGACCTTGATCTCAAAATCCAGTAAAGATTGTATCTTTTAAATGTAAAAATGTCACAGACTCTCGAATTTTATGTCCCATAATCTTCAATTTGGATTTCAGCACTTTGATTTCATTCTATCACACTTCACTCTCACTTTTTCCATTTTTGTGTAGGGTAGAAGCAAGTAAATTTCTAAAACTATTGCTTATTGTTGCATTGTGTGTATTTATGATGAGGCTCGCTTGTTTTTTCAAAATTTTATCAAGCATTTCTTTTATCAAGATATAACCTTCAGTAGTATTTAACTCCACTTTAGCATCCATGTCAAAGTTCCTCAACAAACACGTCGCTACAATATAACGCTCCAAAGTTTGACATTCACTGTTCACTACCTTGTCTTTTAATCTGCATTTTCAAAATGTTGGGATGTTGTATAATTTCCATTTGTCATCAATTCCCATTTCAATGAAAACCATTCAGGTTTCTTCTCATGTGCCCAAAACTGTAGGAAGATAATCAACAATATACAAGCAACATTGTAAACAACAATTGGAAAGGAATCTATTTTCCTAGAAAACAATTTTGTAACTAATCATAAAGAGCCCGAGCACTCCATGTTGTCAAATTCTTGTAGAACAATTTTACCAATATGCTACATACTAATGATGCAAAAATCACTAGCCTACTATCTGATAACTATGCAACACAACTGTCATTTAGTACCCTGCCCACTGCAGAGCATATAAAAATGCTTGCTCAACATAGAAATTCCCATTATGATTTTCTATGTATTATACCCCAAATGTTTAATATCCACATTCTGCATTATGGAATAAAACTGAGATTAAGCATATAAACTCGTATAATGTGCAATCATGAAACTATCGAATTCTCTGAAGGCTAATTCCTAACTATAGATGCATACATTTAAAAATAAATCAAAGGTGAATAATTATTGACCAAGGGAATTTTAAGACTCCGTAAGAGAATTGTATACAATTCAATGATCTAAAGATTAAAAATTCACATCTGCTCCAATATCTAGAATATCTTCTAAATATTGGAGGGGATGTGAACGTTTAAGTTTTAGATCATTGAATTGTATAAAATTTGGATAGTTGAGCATTAGACTCAAATCACAAAATGAAAAGCATTTAAAAGTTGAGACTTAAAAATTTAGAAACGATTTCATATTTCACATGCTTCAAGAGTCGAATAATATTAAGAATTATGTCTATTCCCAATACAAACATGAACAAATATGGTTTTCTGTCGAAGAAAGACTTGCATCATTTTTCTTGCTTTTGCTTCTTTCAGCTGGTATTAGGGAAAAAACAAAGTTTAATTAGACAATATGGATTTCAAAGAATCCTACCATCTCAAAAACTAGTTTCTTTTGTCACATTATGGAGCAATAATTAGAATCCAGTGTCCACGCGTTCTTGCAGTGTGCAGGAGTTAAAAACACCTGCATCCTTATACCATATTTATGACATTGAATATCTTTGTGATAGCAAAGCCCAAATTTTAAGTGTTGATATAAACAAAAATGCCTTGGAAATGTTACATGTTTTAAGTTTTATATAGTGAAAATCCACCTTTGTTTATATTTTACATGCCCATGCTTTATCTAAATGTGCATCATTGATTTTTCACTCTACTCAAGCCCAATTAATTGTCCATGGAACTAAAAAAACCAATTATTAATACACAAGTAACTCCTATGATCCTTGGTTTGAACAATGAGGGTATCATAACAAAGAAGACAAGTTAACCTTATGTTAGGACCCTCACTTAAACACAGGAAGGAATAGTGGTAGCTTGGGGTCACTTCTCAGAGATTTAGGGCAATTTTTGCAAATCTATTAGATTCGTTGTGCATTTTATGTATCCAAAGCTAAAGCGAGTGAAGTTATACGCTACATCTAAAATTCTATACTCTAGATTTTGTAGCCAATCATATCGTTTGAATGGTTTCTGAATTTCACTATTTAGTAGATTTATAACGAAAAACCATATAAACAATACATCACATTTAATATTTTAATCCACACAATGTGGACCACCGATTGAACTTAAGTTGGTAGAGCTTATGAAAAAGAAAATGGTAGATAAAATATTGAATAATAAAACTGCAAAACAGGGCTTCTGAATTGTAAGCGAATTGAACCTGAACAAAACAAGAAGCAACATTGGATGAAAGAAGAGGCATGACTTACCAAAATAGCTCAATAGTTGCTTTTGCACGGATCATGAAATTGAGGAAGTGGCATGATGGTGGAGTTATAAGAAAAACATGAGAGGAGATGTAAACGAGATCCTATGACAACCCAACACATAGGACAACATACATCACGTCCACCAACCCACATGTGTCCTAAGTTTTTCAACCACCAATGTTTCACTCATTCGTCTCTGCCTGGTTCGATAAAAAGCCTTTGACAACCCTATAAAACCGTCGGTTACTTTGATTCTCTCTTAGGGATACATCTACGACTTGCAGAAATGTTTGGTTATTGTCTTTCTCTCTAAGGCACTTTCCATCCAACTGGCAATCCAGTTCAATAACCACTGCATGGTCTATCTTTGATTTCCTCTTGGGTTCTTGTAATATGTCAATCGTAAACTGCCCTTGGGGTAATACCACAAAACTGTAAAAGTACTTGTGAGCATCATGTACTGGAATGGCATCTACATAATTTTCTTGAATTAGTTTGTCAATTATCTCCCCTATCTCTGCATTTGAAACTCGAGGCTCGGGGATGTGAAAGGTGCATTTGAAACCCGAGGCCTGGGGATGTGAAAGGTGTAACGTAATATTTTCTTCAATGTTTGAAATTCAACCAAGAAGCTATTCACATGTAGACATATAGTCACAAGTCCATTTGTTCCTCCTCTGTCGAGCCTTTCCATAGGTGTCGCGCTCCAATTTCCACCCACAAAAAGAGAACTACTTAGAACGAGTGGTCATTGTTGGAACCAAATGTCCACCGTCAAGTTTGAATCAGTAATGTTTAATTAATAAAGCCTCACAACACCATAATAACCTTACCTAGAAGAATTTCATCATTGTCTGGATGTGCTCCTTCCTCTATGTCTATTTTGTGCCTATTTGATTTGCTCACTCTGTTGTCACTCTATTCACATTTTGTTTGTTTTGTGCTCACTCAAATATTTAGGCGAAAATGATACCATGATTACATTATAACTTGATATCGGTTCTGAGAAAGAAGAATTGAATTCCTTCTACCCATATAATCGTGTTGGGTCACGACTCTTATTACTAAATTTGTAACGAATTTAATACCGTTCGAATGAATTGGATGACTTAAATTATTTTAATGGTCTAACAACTAAAATCAAGGGCACATGAATGTACACGTAATCTGAGAAGAGAGTTCTTTTGAGAGAAATGCCTTACGAGGTAACAATTAACTAAATTATAACTTTATTCTAAATTAATATTATTAATTATAAAATAATTAATATATTACTCTCTCTCTATCTCTCTCTCACACACATATACATATTTCTAAAAACATGTAACAATATTTTTAATTATGGAGATTCACTCCATTCTATCATGTAAATTTTAATTTGCAAATAGCTCCTTTTACAATACAATGTGCCAATACCATGGTTTTATCAATACCACATGAATAATATTGCATTTATTGATATGAAATAATTTTAATTAATTAGTTTGAGATAAATTAATTAAAAAAATATAAATCGTTTGAAAATAAATCTTAACCCTTAATATATGAACATTTTAATAAAAATTAAATTTTTACTAATTCATCTTATTATAAATAATTGGAATTACAGATACTTTTTAAGAAAGGAACCACCCTAGCAGAGCTCGCAATCTTGTCTGCCAATGCGCAGACCTGCTCCTTGCTCACGGGCTGCACACAGTGCTCACTGCAGAATCCATACCGGTAAGGCTGACAGCATCTGACTGCTCAGCGTAATATGTCCTCCCAAACGGGAGGGGCGGGCACCCAGCCTTCCCCTCCTACGCGCATCCTCATCCCAGCTGATGGCGCACCAGAAAAGACACAGGCCTCCACGAATCTGTTCTCTGAGCCGACACAGAACTCTGAACAGCCACAAAATCTAGATCAGACAGTACAGACTGATGAAGAAATGCCAGAGAGTCCTAAATCGACACAGACAAGGACAAGATCAACAACATGCATCCCCAAAGCGCCAGAGAGAATTCGATTGGAGCTGCCAAGCCAACGAATCAATGGCGAGATACAATATATGTCAGATCATGCGCTCATCGGAAAGTTTTTGGGCTTCTGGCCAACAGAAAAAGCCATGTACGGGTGGATCGCCTCCAAATGGAAGCCTAAAGGGCATGTCTCGGTGCTTATGGGCCCTAAAGGCTTCTTTACGGTTATATTCACCTGCTTAGAGGACAAAACCAGAGTATTTGAAGGTGGCCCCTATTTCTTCAACTCAGCGGGTCTCTTCTTACGGGACTGGAAACCTAGATTCAATCCAGACACAGAAGACCTCAGTCAGGTGCCGGTTTGGATCCGCATGTACTCTTTACCCATGGAATATTGGAAAGAAGAAACTCTACAAGATATCGGCAACAGCATTGGAACCTTCCTCAAGATTGCTGAGGAGACAAAGAGGCGAGGATCTACTTCCTATGCTAGGATTTGCGTCCAGCTGCAACTCAAAAAGACCCTTGCGGAATCGGTAAGCCTATATCACGATGATTATGAGTGGATTCAACCTCTTGATTATGAACATATTCCTTTTCGCTGTAGAAAATGCCATCAACATGGGCACTTGTTTAGGGAATGTCCTCTGAATGTCCAAAGCCAGCCCATAGCTAAGGAGCCTGTTCAAGATTCCGATGGGTTTGTCAAAATCCCCAGCGCCGAAGACATGCTAAAAAGACGAATGCTGCTCCCTCCTCTCCAAAACCCCAGAAAGATCCCTCCTCCAGCCATTCGAAGCTTGACACCTCGAACAGATTCCAGATCCTCACTCCTGAGGACCCCTTTGATCGTCAGCTCCAAAAAAACTCTTTTGCCTCTCCGCCCCCCATGCATGAGGCCACAGTACATCAAAACCCTTTACACCTATCAGCCTCAGAGATAATAGGAGCTCCTCTAAAGTCGAAGCAAAAAATGCCAATGGCAGAAAAAGATCCACAGATCTCAGATATGGAACTAGACGCCGCTCTCGCTCTCAGTCTACATGAAGAAACAATGGCAGATCAGCTGAATGTTCCCATCAACATGGAGGAAGACATAGAAACTGTAAGTCTGGATGGGTTGGACATCCTCAAATTGGAGGAGGCATGCAAGAAGAAAGCCTACACCAACATACACCCTGGGGATATAGACAGATTGGAGGTAGTATTAAACAAAGCTCAGCACAAAAAATGCCTAGGAGTTCAGGCAGGTAGCCCTTGGGATGGAAGGAAAATCTTAAAAGAAACTAAGAAACGGGGACGCAAAACAGAGTTGCAGCGAACCATCATCTTAGGTGAACAATTAATGGAATCAGGGAGATTCCCGAAATTAACTAGGTTCTACAAGGCCCAACCGCACAGTTCCTCATGAAGCTCATCTCCTGGAATATGAGAGGGCTCAACAGCTCTGCAAAACACAGAATGTTAAGAAGCATGATACAGTCTGAAAGACCAACAATAATCTTTCTTCAAGAAACTAAGAGCTCCATTACAGCCATAGAGCAGCTCTTTAGTAAGACTTGGAGCGGAAGCCAATCCATTTCTATTGATGCAATGGGAGCATCAGGTGGACTATCCATAGCTTGGAATCCGCAGATCCTGCATGTGCAAGACTTCCAGGCAACCCGGCATTTCATTCAGGCTACTTTCCATCTCATTGGAATGGATATTCATGGCCATCTAACCAATACATACTTTCCTCAAGACACACATCTCAAAATAAAAGCGCTGGAGGCGCTAACAAACTTGAACTCCTCCAGGCGATATCCACTCTGGATCAGTGGGGGCGACTTCAACATAATCACACACCTGGAAGAAAAAACAGGAGGGCGCAGGAAACTAGAAGACGACAGCACCAGCTTCAGGGAGTTCATCAGCACAAATTCACTCATCGATGTGCACACTTCAAACGGGACCTTTACCTGGACGAACAAACGCAGAGGAATACACCACATTGCCTCTCGTCTTGACCGATTTCTGCTCTCAGACTGTGCCATTCACCTGGGGGGCGAATTTCAAGCCTCCATTCTGACTCAAGGGGGATCGGATCACTGGCCCATCATGCTGCAATGGACCAGACCCGGGAAACCATGTAATAGACCTTTTCGCTATGAAGCTTTCTGGTCCAGTCACCCAAACTTCAAGGAAACAGTCCAGACCGCTTGGAAAACCTTCGCCCCTCCTGCAGGTGCCAAAATGTACAAATTTCAGCAAAAACTAAGGCACCTTAAGCAAGTGCTGAAGGCCTGGAACAAAAATCATTTTGGAAATATCACAGAGTCAAGGAAAAATTTAGAACAGGACATGAAGGCTCTCCAACAAATCATCATCACAGA
Organism: Pinus taeda; assembly: GCA_000404065.3. NCBI lineage: Eukaryota > Viridiplantae > Streptophyta > Pinopsida > Pinales > Pinaceae > Pinus > Pinus taeda. The sequence goes on along the minus strand of APFE031600312.1, from coordinate 69,371 downwards.
AGGGAGGACAGAAGATCTAGCCCAACAAGAACAAAACCTTTGGACAGCCCTAGAGGCAAGAAGATCGCAAGAGGAAATACTCTGGCGTCAAAAGTCCAGAGTAAAATGGCTTAAGGAAGGGGAAAAAAATACCAAATTCTTCCATCGCACTACTATCCAGCGAAGAATGACCAATAATATTGCCTTCATCAACAATAGCCAGGGGGAGAAACTTGAAAGGCATGAAGACATGGAAACAGAGCTCAGAGATCACTTTCAAGACATTCTCAAAGAGCCTACAAGAAGCAGGACGGAGGCCATCTTACAGATTACAAGGCATATTCCCAAGCTCATTACAGAAGATCATAATAAAAGCCTTCTACAACCGGTCTCCAAGCAAGAGGTAGAGGATGAAATGGCGCAGCTCAAGGACGGTAAGGCTCCTGGCCCGGATGGATTCACAGCTAACTTTTTTCATGAATTTTGGGATCTAATAAGTAGCGAAGTCTGGGAGCTGGTAGAGGAATCCCGCACCATGCACTGGCTCCTCCCCTCCTTGAACTCCACCTTCATTGCGCTCGTTCCCAAAGGGGAGGAAGCTCATACGCCAGACAAATTTCGTCCCATTGCCCTATGCAATGTCATTTACAAGCTCATATCCAAAGTCATCGCCAATAGACTCAAACACCTCTTGCCTCTTCTTATTCTTCCAGAGCAGACTGGATATGTCGAAGGTCGCCAAATCATGGACGGCATCATACTTTCCAATGAGGTTATCCACTCCCTGAAGGTTCTCAGAAAGCCAAGTATGATCATGAAGCTTGATCTTTCAAAATATTTTGATAAACTCAGTTGGGAATATATTCAGCATATGCTTATTGCCTTTGGCTTTTGTCCCACTTGGACTCGCTGGATAATGAACCTCATTTCCTCGCCCAGCTTCTCCATCCTTCTCAATGGCTCTCCCTCAAAGCCTTTCCATCCCTCGAGAGGTATCAGGCAAGGGGATCCCCTTTCCCCCTTCCTTTTTGTCCTAATGGCGCAAGGTCTCAGTCGCCTTATTCATCATGCTGTCGCCTCTAAAACCATCAAAGGTATTGCTCTCCATGGTCTACCTCCTTCCTCGCATCAACAATTTGTAGACGACACAATGCTGTTTGGACACCCCTCCTCTGCTGAAGCCAAATCCTTCAAAGCTCTTCTTGATTTATTCTCAGATGCCTCTGGCACATCCATAAACGCCTCTAAATCACAACTCTTCTTCTTCAACACGCCTCCTTCAACTCAGCGAAACATAACTCGCATCCTCGGCTTCTCCACAGCAGCGCTACCATCCAAATATCTTGGTGCCCCTCTCATGCTCTCAGCTCTCAATCAATCTTCATGGAAATCGCTCCTGGACAAGATCGAAGCAAAACTATCTTCCTGGACATTCAGGACTCTCAACATAGCCAGTCGCTTGATCCTAATAAAATCTGTGCTTCAAACTATGCCTCTTTATCTCTTCTCCATTCTTGCTGCTCTGAAATGGGTCCTGAAAGGCATTCGTAATCTACAACGAAACTTTCTATGGGGATCATCGGGTCTAAATAAAAAATGGGCCTTAGTAAAATGGTCAGAGGTGTGCCAGCAAAAGTCAAAGGGAGGTCTGGGACTCCGGGACCCACTCCACAGCAACAACACTATGGGCGCCAAGGTATGGTGGAGCTGGCTTGTTAAACCACACATCCCATGGGCGAAGCTCTGGCAAGCCAAATATGCCTCGGGCAGTAATTGGGCTGATCTAATACGATTCAATCCTAGCAGCTCAGGATCTCTGATCTGGAATGCTGCTAGCCTTCAAAGCTCTTTCATTCAAGAAAACAGCTTCTGGGACGTTGGAGCAGGGGACTCTGCGCGGTTCTGGCAGGACTCGTGGCAGCAACTCCCACCGCTTGCTTCGATCTTTCTAAAACCGCTCTGGCAAAATTACATGCAGCGCAACAACTTGGAAAGCATCACCCAGTTTTGGCTGCCCACTGAAGGCACAGATTTTCAACAATGGAAGCCAGCGCATACCTGGCAGGAGAATTGGCAGGGAGAATCTCATGAGGATATTGAGCAGGAGCTAAAACAGCGGAAGATCAAAAAGTCAGATAAACAGGATAGATTACGGTGGGGTCACACGATCAAAGGGGTCTTCACAACTAAGGAGGCTTATAATATTAGATACGCTCCAAACACCAATGACAAAGATCAGTTATGGGGCAACATCTGGCAATCGCCCATATGGCCCAAAGTCTCCACTTTCTTATGGCTCCTGAGCAAAAATCGAATTCTGACATGGGATAACCTGCAACGCAGAGGTTTCATAGGTCCCTCTCAATGTCCAAACTGTTCTCTTCACTCTGAAACCATCCTTCATCTAATGGAATATTGTCCCCTTGCCAGATTTCTTTGGGATAACATCGATAGATGCACACAAAGATCAGGCAACTGCCAAGCAGACATTGCTAATCTCTTACGAACCTGGCCCAAAATGCCTTATCAAAGCCCCCTTCTGAACACTCTATGGACCCTAATCCCTGGATTTCTCTATTGGACCATCTGGAAGGAAAGAAACAATAGAGTTTTCAATAGTAAGAGTCGCCCCCCAGACATCCTCTGGACTCTATTCAAGCAAAACATTCAAGAGACCCTAATGCTCCGGACCTGGCAGGATTCAGATTGGCCGTCTTCTCCCCACGAGATAAGTGTATGGAAGTCATGGGATATTCATGTTTCCCATCTCTCCCCTACCGCATCTCAGACATCTCGCAAGTCTGTCTCCCCCTCTCATTGGTCTCCCCCGACCCTGAACACCTTCAAGCTAAATTTTGATGGAGCAGCAAAGGGGAATCCGGGACCAGCGGGATTTGGTGGAGCAATTCGCAATGACAAAGGGGACATTCAGCACATCTTCTTTGGCGCGATTGGGCACGACACCAACAATGCAGCTGAATTGGAAGGACTTTGGACAGGTATAGGCATAGCAGATCAACACGGTTTCTATCCGCTAATTGTCGAAGGAGATTCCCAGATTCTGATCAACGCCGCCACAAGAATTCAATCTGGAACTCCTGCAACCAAAGTATCCTCCAGTTGGCGACTGCTTAGAAGACTAGAATCCTTGGAAGTCAAGCTCAAAGGCCCCAACAGCATCTCCTTCCAGCATGTAAAGAGAGAAGCCAACAAAGTTGCTGATCACTTAGCCAATAAAGGAGTTGATCTGAATGGCCCCCCCTACTCAGGTAAGCTCAATGATACAACAGATCACCAACTTCAGAATGATTGCCTGTCTCTGGCAACTCAGGACCTCCTACTCCCGGATGCGGGTGTTAGTTAGGCTTTTATGGGCGAGGACGGTCGCATTTACAGCCAAGTGGCCGTCGCCTCGTGACATCTGGGCCGAAGGCTCTCGAAGCCGTCCGGCCAGCGTTAATTACCGCCCCTCCAACGCTGCAACAGGCTTAATTGACAGGGGGTCTGGATCGATGTGCCGAGAGGTTCGTTGTGCCGATGGGAGAAGCTCTGGTTCTGTGCAACCAGGCTTCATCCTGAGCGTTTTAGTTGATTTCTGGTGTGGCCTGGTGGTTTTGAGAGGCAAAGGGAGTCAGAATGCCCATAGCGCAATCTTCCTGAATGCTTTGGCTCCCAGAATTGTTCGCAAGGTCTGTTTGAATTGCTCCACCTGGTTAACTGGTTGGGCCTGGCTTGTTTTCTGTCTTGGCACCATTCTCTTGCCGGCCCGAACTCGGTCTTGGGAGAATTGTTGTGTTTGCTCTCTTGCGCGGCTTCCCCAGTGCAACATTGACAACGTCGAGTGGGCAACATGCCAAGAGATCGACAGAGGGGCGCCTGCAGGAGGGGGGGTTCGAGAGCCAGGTCTGGGGCCTCTGGACCTCAATCCTCTGACTCCTCAGAAGGCACCCGCCCGCCACAGCAACGAGGAAGAGGGCGCGGCAGAGGGCGGTCCATGGCATGTCCGTTCGGAGGTCATTCCGCCACTCGTTTCAGGCACTCCTGCATTCTGGATAACGCAGTTTACTTCGTCTCGGTGCGCATTGAAAAATGCGAGCACCATGACAGGCCGGGCGACCTAGCAGCTCCACTTCCACCTTCGTCTACCAGGGAGCAGCAATCTCAGCCTGTGGAGGCCGAGAGTGAAATGGCGCGGAACGCTGCTGGCCCAAGTGGTGGAGGCTCAGCACTTCAGCATTCAGACTCCAGCACTTCCGAATTCTCAGGCTGCCCGGTGGTGGAGGAACCTGATGGCCACTTCATCCCGCCAACAGTGGAGGCGACACTCAGCCCTTACACCTGAGCATGCCGCGTGGACGTCCAGAGGATTGACAGCGTGTCATTGGTATGAGTCAGTTTTTGTACACGTTAGTTATGTGTCCGAGTCTGTTATGTGTCTTTCTGTCATGGCTTCTAGCCTGTAAATCTGTAATGGTCATGTTAAATAGCGTTTATAAGGGTTATGATCAACAAGCGTCTGTACTTCAGTTAAATTTGCATAAGAACAGAGTCTGTAAATCCTCCTCTGCGATAGCAGGGCGAGGATGGGTCAACTTTAGCTGTTTTGAACACTATTTTAGCGATGGTCTGAGGTCCACGGATAGCTCATTGAGCACAGGCTCAGACTCAATGTCTTCTTGTCCAGATTGCCGACCCACGATGGCAAATGTAACTCAAATGTAATGCCGGCACTGCAACCTTTTTGTACCATAATAGAATTAGTTATATTTACAAAAAAAAAAAATGCTTAATGAAGTAAACACATCAACAAAGTAATGAAAATGGTTCCCTTTATTGATTGTTGAGTGTAGAAGAGATAGAATAGATTAATAAAAGACACTTGGAGAGAATTGTTTGACCAATGGTGCTAAAAAATCCTCAACAAGGAAGTTCCTTTCCTCAATATCCTTGCAAGATTCATCTCTCTCAAAGAAGTATGGACGCTCTCTCAATGATGAATTCCTCTTCTCAATGAAATGCTTGATTGCTAGGGAGCAATTTGGGCAGCATAAAAATGATTTGCTTCTTCTTGTTTTTTAGCTCTCCTTGAACTTGCATTTATAGAGTTTCTTGGAGATTCATCCTCCCCTTGGCTCATAAATGTGGTGGTTCAACTCATAAATGAAATGAGAGCTACAATTTCCTTGCCTTTAAGGCTTCTTGTGTATCAAGGCTCGAATTTGTCAGCCCATCATGTCAAAATTTGAAGTGTTGCTCAAGCAAGTTTGCGGCCTAAGGTGTTGACTGTATTTTCCACAACCACGCGACTATCAAAGAAATAACTGCGTGACTGTTAATTTCTAGTAGTGGTGCACCCACTTGGTTCAATTTTTTAACTTGAACTTTAGGAAATATTTTGAATCTTTTTCTTCATGGTGCTTCCAGCTAAAAATGTCACCTCTGTATGTGTTGATCACTAACTTTGAGTGTCTTCTAATCTGTATGGATGGGTGTAAATTTTTCACACGATAACAGTTTCTCCCTAATGTATGAGGTTAAGAGAAATAATATAGCTAAAATACATCACCCTTTTCTTATCTGATTGAGATTCTTACGAACTTCTTGAGAGATATAGTAATTTACTGTGGAGATGAATAGGTAAAATCCTTGACTGAGAACTAAATAGAACCATGCTCTGAAGAGATAATGATACTAAAGTGTTTATATGAGGTGAGAATTTCCCATGCTCATTATAATGGTTATGAATAAGTATTAAAATCACATAGGAAATGGTCCCGTCAAGTCAACGTTGATGTGGCTGACATGCTGATGGATGATGACGATAACTTCTTATGCCATCAAGGGCACCTTTGAAAAATATATTGAACCAGGGTCCCCCATGCATCAAACATGAAGCACCATTGAATGAGGTTCTTAGTGATACATGGGTCTTTGAATTTGGGTACCTCCCATGCATCGAAATGTAAGAATCGTTGAATAAGGTGCTAAGGGATGCATGGGTCTTCAACTAAATGAAAGAGCTACAACAGTCGAAAAGTACAATACTACCTCGACATGAAAATGTTTGCTGGTGTTGAATGTTGGGGAGAATGATGGCATCAATGAGAAATGGTGATTCCCACTGTGCCACTCGAGGTTGTCTCGTAAAGGGGGGAGAAACCAAGGCACTACGTTAATCCTAGAACATGGGTGTTGAATTTGATAGGAAAGAAGTGCCGACCAACCGAAATGATCATCCGAGGAATCATTATGAAGGAAAATAGATGGTTATAATATGGTGGGTCAGAGAGGCATGATAACAAGAGATGAAAGTATGGGTAGATACAAAAAATTGGCTAAGGTTGGAGCTATAAAGCGAGTGGCATAAGTCAAAACAATTCTTCTGGGGGAAATTCCCCTGGAGTTAGTAGGAGATCCAGGGTTGCTATGAGCATGTTTTGACTATCATGGTGAATAATGGATGAATGTGGATCTTGGTGGGATGATAAAAGAAAGCTACACCATAGGGAAACTAGTGACTGTGGTCAAGTAACTGACACAAAAATATGGATGTGAATCCTTTTCCTAAAAAAACTTTGTACACTTTCCAAAAGAACGTAAAAGTGGTTTGGGATGTGCAAACGCAGAGATAGGTGCCCCAAGAAAATGGTGGCTTGCATAGTGATGCAGGTGGGGATTTTTACTATGGGTGGGGGCCCCATTGGATGGTATAAGTGTAAGGATGATGAAGCAGATGAAGTGACACATATGGGCTATTACTAGATGGAGTAATGATAGGAAAAATGTAGAATGTAGGTGCACACTCAATTCAATTCAATAATGTATAATAATGGTGGCCAGGGCGAGGGGTAGGTAAGAAATGGGTAAAGAAGAGGAGAATGAGACCGATCTTCAAGACTTGCAAATGATATGGCTCTCGAGCCTGAGGGTAATGGTCATGGATCCCAATAGTGTAAGGTGAACTATAAAATGTGGTGATCAATGTAATAGAGATGTTATCGACCAACAAGGGCATTTATTGTGTGTTGGTGGAAGGTGGTGGTAAATATGGTTGAGATGATGGACTCTATGGTTAATTACAAAGAAATGATGTCAAGATATGCAAAGCTTTCAACGAATCCTATCATGCGAAGTGGAATGATACCTTAATTGTCAGTTGTCACTGGGGGATTGGTTTCACTAAGAAATTGCGGGGGGAACCTGCAATTTAGAAAACCAATACCTCAAGTGAAAACATCTTGATGAAATCATTTGTAAGCTAAAATATCTTAAACAAGATGAATAAAAAATCATGGAAATGCACACCTCATGTGCACTTTGAACAATGAAATAGGCCCAAAAATGAGTATGTTTTTGAAATGGAATGGAGGGTACCATGCTGTAAATGTCTTCATCCTAATCCTGTCGTTGGAAGTTTTGTGAAAGGAGGTCATGAGCTCTGAAACGGGCCTCTGGAAGGTGATATATAGGGTGAAATGGGACATATGTAACCTCATGTGTACTTATTGAAGTGGACTACAGAGTAGGGTCCATGAGCTATTTTCTTCCTTAACAGTCAACTAAAGCACCCGAGTAGCTTGTGAGGATAGTCAGGTAAGAGGTCACAACCCAAGATTTATTATTTCGGCAACTTAGGGTAGATAGGCTGTATAGGATGGCCTGCATGAGCCTTTTTAGGGGAAAAATTTAAACCCACGAGTGCAATTGTACAATAGTCGAGTGGGCACGCGACTTTGGGTGAGATAGTTGCAAGGTATCCATAAGAAGGACCTCATGGATTTATGGGTGATAGGCATGCAATGCACATGACTATGTAAGAAACAGCCACATGCATCACACATTTTCACATAAAATAGACCCAGGGCCAAGGGCCGACATCCTCATGGTAGAAGGGTGGCAGTCGTGTGGTGCATGTGATTGTATAGGAAAATTCAATGTGGTATCACAACTATTTTGGTAACAGACACATGGCCACATGACTTTTCTTAAAACATGCACACGATGCTAATAAAAAGAAATTTTTTATTCCCGAGACTGGTTTTTTAATTTTTTTCATGCTTTGGGTACAATGGGTATGACACGGTGCGAGTGGGATTGGGACAACATTCACGTAGTAGTTGCTGGTGATGATGAATCTCAAGAATTACTAATAATATGGGGTTTTATTAAGTTCATTAAGAACCCTATGCTCAAATTAAAGGAGAAATTTATGCTCTTTTTGATAGGGAGATGTCAGCCAAACTCATAGGCATTTGACATTCGAGGTGAAGATGTGACATTCACCACTGAGGTGGATGTTTACTTTATGACTGGACTAGTGCCTCAAGGTGAGGTACTACTGACACCTCTTCCACCTAGTCGTGTGGACCTGGACCTGAGCTGCATTGTGGACCCAATCCATTTCAAGAGGTATGTATCCACATTTATGCAATTTTGGAAGTACCTAAGCGAGTGACATCATCTATGAATGTGTGGATTCTAGGGATAGTAGCCCCAAACCATATTTCAGGGCCACAACTTGTAGTCCTCCAGAGAATTTATGGAGGCCTATTCTATGACTCAACGAGCTTCTTCCATAGGAGGATGACAACATAGCTGACACAAGTTCACACGGACGAGGCACAGAGTTTGTGCTATGAAAACATTTTTTGCATAATTTTGTATGAGAGGGCCATGATGTTTCACCCAATTTTGGTGGTGCTTATAGGCCCATCGATAGCTCCATGGATCCGACAATGGGCAGTAATGATTTCTTGAGTAGGTGGAGGTGAGGTAGGGCGATATTTGATGCCCATGGTTGAGGGTTGATGGTTATTGTTTCTGGGAAAAACTAGTGTCTTGTCGAACAACTAGCCCTCTAGGTTTGGAAACTACACTAGAAACAACAGTTTAAAGCAATTCAATGATTTCTTCTATGTGTAACAGATAAGAGAAAGATAATGGAACCAAACTAGAACTTCTGCTTAATCCCTTGCTTGATCTCTCTCTCCCTTAACAGAGCTTGCAACTCCTCCCTGTACTTAACCCGCTTGGACAGTACCTGCACAAGTACAACAACAAAGAACCGTCAAAGCATCGTGGTCTATTACAACATAAACATTACATAATTAGATATATAATGAAAAAATGATAGCATTCACAATTGCACAATCATGTGGAAGAAAACTTGAAGAACTTTATTAAATAGAAGAGAGAATTACAACCCAGTTGTCTGATCCAGCATCATCCTCCCAGCTTCAATCCCTCTTCACCTCATGAATAGCAAGATCACACCAACAATACAATGCTCTTTCCTTAATTACAAACTATCAACACTTCCTTGCAATTCACAATATTCCAGCCCCTAGATCTCTTAGATGATGGATCCATTTATAGATGTGTGCAAGGGTGTGAGTCATCCATGGGGTTTGATTAGTGTCATTCCACTTGTTATAATTGGTTCCACTTGGAGATTTCTTGGATCTCTTACTCATCCCTAGGTGAATTGAGAGAGGCAAGTGGTGTAGGAGAAGTTTCTAGAAGATTCCATGAGCCACCACCTAGCAAGCTGTCTCAGACATTTGTCCATCCTCGCCCATCACACCATATAGAAGGCCTAATTAGTATGCATCACACCTGGGTAGTGTACCACTTAGTATGCATCACACCTGGGCAATGTACCACTCATTATGGTTCAGTTTAGGCCATTTCTAGATGGTTTCTCAAGTGGAACTTTTGGGGAATGATGTAATCAGATGACTATGTTCTTTTAGGGTATGAAACAACTCTTTTAGGGGTTGATGAGCCCTAGTTTATCAACATATAAGTTTGGGGTTGATGTGCCCAAATATGTCTATAACAGTTATCCAACCCTCAGATGATTCTTGAGTTTACCTATGTTGGCATGGATTTTTGTGGAGATCTAGATATGAGATTACCTCGAGGCGATGCTTGGGGCCTGACAAGTATGTGATTGTGTGTTCTACATTTTTATGATTTTCTTGTATTTATGATGTATGATATATGTCCATAATGTTACAATGTATGTTTGATTGCAGATGCAAGATGTACCAGATATTCATTGGCCAGATTATTGGGCAACGATCCTCATCGTCCAGGTGGAGTTGGTGTGGCAGGTGGGTCATGACGATGAAGAGATGATACGGTGGAGGAGGATCCTAAGAGGTCATCTTGGTGTCGATGTCTAGAGGTAGGTGCCCCCCTTAAGGAGGGGGAGGTTTCACACTTCGCGCTGAGATGGAGACAATGTGGGAGTATGCTGAGGCTATAGAGGCATGAGAAGGGGCTATTGAGAATGCATGGGATCACGTGGTAGCCCTACTCTAGGGGATTCCTGAGGTTGGATGGGTGATGCTGGATGCGGACATGATGGAGAGGAAAATGGCCTAGGATAGAGAGAGGTGCCCTATCCTTCGTTGACTTGCAGTGGTAGTGTCGACTGCTCGTATTTTGGTTCTAGCACTAGATGAGGCAAGAGGGCCTCATGTAGGGGATGCATGTGGTGATGGGGGAGTTGGGACCTATACATAGATGTATATTTTATATGTACCAAGGGAAGCACCCATTATGAGGATGCTCCCATTTTTAATGACTCATTTTTTTTGAATGCACACACACACACACATATGAGTTGATTTTTTGCAGATCTCATGATGTGTCTTATGTGATATGATTTTCATACATGTGATGTACTTTTGATTTTTTTAGATGGATATGCTATTTATTCTTTATGTGCATCGATGATGATGTATATGTGATACATGCCATTCTAGGATTTGATTAGCTTTGTAGTCAACTACATGATTTTGATTTCTTGGTATATATGAAAAAATGATATGATCAAAACCATGGGTTAACCTTTGTGCATGCAGATATTTCTAAAAATGGAAAGGGCCATGTACCCTGAAGGTTCTATTCAACTGGGATGCAACAAGATAGGAGTCAAGGAACACATTCAGGTGATTGATACCTAGGCAAGAGGCATCAACCAAGAGGCCTATGGCGACATCGTATTCAAATTTATTATTGGTGGCTGACTCAATGCAAATCCCATTATGATGGACGAGTGTCAAGTTAGGAAAGTATATGTCCCAAGCTACTGAAACAAGGTTTTTTGACAATCAAGAAGTACCATCAGTGAACCCGTGATGATAGGCTGGTAAATGACCCATATGTGACACAATGTGATGAGAGCATGATTTTAGTGTAAATCCATTATGATGTGATCAACATAAAAAGAGGTTATGGTGCATACATTTACACTATAGGGCTGTTGTGAGTGCTATGGATATAACCTTTTGATGTAGATCCTATTGATAGGGTCTTTGAGGCAAGTCCCATTAGGATATGCTAACATGTATGCCCCCTTGAGGAGGCAATGTTTAACAATGTACGGTCCCTTCCATAATGTTTCGAACTTCCCTAGTCCTAAATATTCTTTGGAAACATCATATCAAAGTACTAGATCTGCTCCGTGAAGGAAAGAGGGGTGACATTGTGATCAAAGGAGGCTTTAGTTCTCTTCTTGTGGGCTTTGTTATGTTGGAGAGATTCTTGTTGACTTTCATCGATGTGTTCCAACTGTACTATCCTTTGCTCTAAAGGTGAGGTATCCAGGAGGAGTTCCATGGCTAAGTGTAAGGTAGGGATATATGACTCAATGGGGAGCACAACCACACATGAATATACCAATTGAAAGAGTGTGAACCATGTGGACACTTTGACTGCTACATGGTATGCCCATAAGGCTGAGAAAACCATGTGATTCCAATTGGTTTTGTGGTTGTTCACCATATGTTGCAACATTGTTTTGTGAACTTTATTCATAACTTCTATATGGATGTTGGACTAAGGGTAGTATGGGGAAGAAAACTCATGGGAAAAATGAAGGCGTTGGGATAGTTCTTGAAATATCTCATTCTTGAAGTGTTTTCCATGATCCAAGACTAACTCAGGAAAACCAAATCATGTGATGACATAGTTGAAGAAAATCATGCAATGTTTCCATGATGTTATTATATGTGGGAATGTATTCTACCCATTTTTTAAAGTAGTCAATGGTGACCACAATGTAATTATGGCCACCTTGAGACTGAGGATTGCAGGTCATGAAGTCTATGCCACATTTGTGAAAAGGGCCTATGGTGGTGATTGGGTGTATTGGAGCTAGTGGAGCTTGTGGTTTGTGACCTTGTCACTGGCAATGCTCATATCATTTGACTACTTGAATATAGTCACGAAACAAGGTGGGCCAAAAGTAACCAACACAAAATATTTTTCAGGTAGTGGCCATCCTTGATAGGTGGCCATCATAGGTTCCACTAAGGTAGTCATTTAAGACCTGCTAAGCTTGTTTGAGAGTAAGACATCAACAAAGAATGGTGTAGATGCCACGATGATAGAGGATGTCCCCCATAAGAAGGTAACATGGGTCTTGATGGTGAAGGTGCTTGTGATCGTCACAAGTGAGCGGAGGGTTGAATTTATGAGTTCGAAGAAAGAGAAGGATGTCTATGTACTAGGGGTCATTTGTAGATATGACGAACAAGTGTTCATCAAGGAACAAATCATTGACATTGGACCCTTGGAATATGTAGGGAGATCCACGATGAACTCTGCAAGGATAATATCTTTCTTGCTTTCAGGGGAAGAAAACTGTAAGTTGAATTCTTGAGAAATTACTAGCCATTTGGAGTATTTATGGTTCATCATATGGCAAGTGAGAAAATATCTCATGGGATTAATGTTTTCTATTATGGTGGTGGTCTGCAAGATGATATAATGCTGAAGATTCTGCACTAATTGTACAAGGGTTGCGATTATTTTTTATGCTTGCCCATACTTTAAAGTAGGCATGTAGAGGTTCTTGCTAATGTAACAGATAACGTGCTCTCTATTATATTCTCTTTCTTGGAATAATTCCTCCATGATGGATACTTATGATTCTGATAAGTAGAGGGTATAATCCTTGGTATGTTTAGGAGGGCTAATCAGCGGAGCTTGAGATAATGTATCCTTCAAGGCCTCAAATGATTTTTGGGCTTGTTCATCCCAGTGGAAGGGAACATCCCGACAAAGGAGGCACAAGAAACCATGCACATTAGGGACAAAACGACATAAGAAATTGGCCTTTACTTGCAGGATTTGTAACTACTTCAAAGTTTTTGGAGGTGGGATCTCTTGGATGGCTTGGACTTTCAGAGGGTCACCTCTAATGCCTTGCTGGGAAACGATGAATCCTAGTAGTATTCCTATGTTGATGCAAAAGACACACTTGAGAGGTTTCAAGCATAAGTTGTATTTCTGACATCTATGAAAAAATAGGGGAAAATATTCCAAATGGTCGAAGTGATTTTTGGATTGCACTGTAAGGTCTTCCAAATAGGCTATTATAAGATGAGCCAAATCATGGAAGATATAATTCATGGCTGCTAAAAGGTGGCACCAAAATTTTTAAGGCTAAAGGGTATTACTCAATAGGAAAATTTCCCCCAAGGGGTAGTCAAAGTCATTTTGTATTGATGAGTATGCCGTATCTAAATCTGGTTATACCTTGAGAATCCATCCATAAAGGATAAGGCCTTGTGACCGTTGCATGCATTAATTAATTAATCGATGAAGGGTGTAGGGTAATTTTCTTTGGGACATGATTTGTCCAGATATCTAAAATCAATAGAAACTTGAATGGTGCCCTATTATTTCATGACAAGTACATGGTTAGAAACCTAAGACATGTAAGCAATAGGGTACATGAAACCAAATTTGTGAAGCTTGTTGATTTCTGGTTTCATAACTTCTACTTTAGAGGGATGGAATTGAAACTTCTTTTACCTAAAAAGGTAGGGATCAAGCCATGTGTTAATGTGGTGATCCACAATAATAAGAATAATGATGGGAATTTATGAGTAGGACCATGCAAATATGTCCCTATATTCTTGAAAAATAGCTTTGTATGAGGCCACTTCATCTTAGGAGCATGCTGCCCCAGTGAGATTTATTCGACTATGTCTAGCTTGGCAGAAATACCTACCTTGACTGTAGGTGAGATATTAGACATATTCCCTTCCTCAAATGCATCTGGCGTAGAGATGGGATTTGTGAACCAATATACCTGTGTTGGTGGTAGGGATTCCTTTGTTTCTATTGTGCAAATATCATGGATCGATGCATTAATAGGTGAAAATTCTTTCTTTAGTAGAAAGACAGAATGATGATGGTTGAAATCCCATGGATACTCTAGTTTTGTCATGGCCTCTAGAATATATTCATCTAAGTGAAAATTATTATCTAATGGTGAAATGGGTTGTGTGAGGTCATGAGGAGGGGATTGGGACGTAGTTGTGCTAGTTGAAAAACAAGAGAACGATTTTGTGGTCGCTGTAGAAGAACCCAATGATGTTGACAATGTGTAGATTGGATGTGTCTGTACAATCAGTGGTGGGTGTAGCAGTCTTGACACCAAGAAATATTGAGTAGATGACATGAATCAAGGTTCCTACAGTCAAGGAAATGAATTTTATGTGATGTTGCATGTCGTTAGCACCAGGTGGTATGAAAATATTTGTAATGGCATATTGATGATGAGTGGGAGAAGGTTCCCAAGATATGTTGGCATCCTAGGAGCCCATGCATCTTCCTCTATGAGAGGACAATTTTCAAGAATTTATTGAGCTAGTGGGTGTCGTATTCTAAGCTTCCCAAATGTTAGTAACATAGGACATGTATCAAAACTAAGCGAGTTGTTGGTACATATATTGCATGGGTGAACTATATATGATGCAGGATCTGTGCTAAAGTACTAATTGGTGTGGGTAGCAGTAGTTCCCATAGTTTGAGATGATGATGTTTGGTTGATGTCATGAGGTGGAGAATTCAAGGGTGTAGGCCACCTTTGGATCTTAGTATCGACAGTGGTAGAAATATATGTGCCCCAAATGTCAGTTTTCCACAAGGTTGCTCTTGCTGCTTGAAAACATGGAAGGTATTGGCAATTTTGCGTATGATGCACATGGGAACAAATGTGACAACGATTGCATGAGCGTCTAGATTGATTTGAGCAAGTAGGTTGGAGAATGTGGACCAACAAGAGAAAAACCTCTCTAATTTTTCTCAATTCTTGGCATTGATAAATCAGGTGGTTGGGTCTGTCGCATAGAGTGGGGGAGTCAGAAGGTTTTGGAAATACTTCCTTAGGCCAACTTTCCATTCTTCTTAATATTGACTATGGGGGAGAGGTAGAATGACAATGGGTGCAAGGATGAAATGTGTGCGGTAATTCTTCCTCAAATACATAGTAAATGGTTTTGGACCCATCATCTTTTACCGGTTCGGCAAGAGGTGATGGAGTCACATTATTGGCTTGAGCGAGTGCACCCAATGCATCTATACCAAGGTATTTCGATAGAGTGAAGAGTGTAATGTCCATACTCTATGCAAATGGTGCATGTGTGAGTGGTGTGCAATACCTTATTAAATGTTGGTGTGGCCTTGTTTCTTGAAGGTGGAGGTGGGGCCACTTGCATTTTTAGGGTATGAAGAAGAGATATCAACTCCTCTAACTTGGGGCACAAGTTGGTAGGATGCCTTGATACTTCACACAATGCATAGGGTAGTGGTACCTTAGATGAGGAAGTTTTGAGGCTTCCAATTTCTTCCCTTTTTTTAATCCCTCTTGTTGGCACCTACTGATGTCGACGCATGAGTAGCTCATTTTGGGGTGGTTTCCTAAGGGGTGACTATAAGAATAATTCCTATCAAGATAATACCTGAGTTTGCTGACATGGCCTATGGGGCTAGATACTAGACATGTATCGCAAAAGCCATATTTGGCCACATGAGTGTTGCCATGAATTGGTGTGAGTCAAAACCAGGTGAGAGATAGAATAAGGGTGTCTGAGTGATGGAATAGGGTAGGAACGCAGAGTCAGTAGTCCCAACACTGGGGGTGTTTGGAATTGGTTCCTGAGTTTGAGGGGTGTTTTGTGAACTCGTCATGTGCACCGGGGCTACTAGGGAAACCTGTAACAAAGGTGGGACTCTTGGGTATGTACCAAGGAGTGTTGATGGTTTGAATATCCCCAAACGTGATTCAATAAAGGTTGTGATCAACATTGGGTGGGATCCTTTGAAAGGTAACACACCATCAAGGTTGGTTGATGTCTTTTTCTCGTAGTATGTGAGTTGATCAATCGTAATGATTTTCCCATCAGGGGGGAACATCATGATATGAAATACTGAAGATGCAACTGCAGTCATTACATATATGTAGCTACAACCAAGAAGGATATTTTAATCCAACTGGGCATCTGGGGCTTCTATGTCTATGAGAACAATTTTTCCACCGAGATTTATCAAAACGTTTTGGAAAAGGCCTACGGGGGCTGAGGGGCATCCATCATATGCTCTGGGAGTGATGGTTGATGCTTTGAGCTCAGGGGATCCCAGTTTCTGCCAAACTGTTTTGGACATGATACATATGGATACTCTCTCATCAACAATGAAACAATGGATGTCGATGTTTGGAATGGTGACCATATTTTGGAAGGCGAATATTGATGGAAGGCATAGAGCAGCATTATCCAAATCAAAAGCCATCAAATGAGAATAAAAAAGGTTTATTTCACCTAATGTAGAAAGTATGGATTTCCATTTAGTTAGGCATGTTTGTAATACTTCCAATGCTGACATAGCTGATGGGGATTGAGCTAGGTCATCTACAATGTTGTAGCTATGAGAAACCTTTGAGTTATGTCCTACTCAACATAGTGGACCTTAACCATTTATGGGATGGTTTCTAATAGGGGTCAAGGGATTGTTAAAGGTGTTGCAACTACTAGAATAATTGTGATGAAATGGTTAGTTTTTGGCAGAGTTCCATAATCTTGGTTTCACATTTGTAGGAGAACATCTTCCCCTACCATCTAAATGTTGTGATTTGTGGTATTTTGGGAACTCCCTCTAGGAGGATTCTAATATTTGTGTTGGGTGGGTTCAAATTGAGTATTCACCAATCCTTGGTGGGGGAAGGGATTCTACATTACTACATGTTATTGGTTTCCCCCCCTGCCCCCAATATATTTAATCATCCTCTTCAACTTTGGGAGTTAAGGGAAATGATGGGTATAATATCCATATTCCCCACAAATAGCACAAGCATGATTAGTCTACATAATACGGTTATTGTTTTTATTTTGTGGGTTGTTGTTGGTATGATCCTAACTTTGGTTCCAGTTAGGGGGATTTCCCCCAGCCGATGCCCACGAAGGTTGTTGTTGGTTGCTTCCCCCCTTTCTAGGTTCCCCTTTAAACTTGCTTTTTCCTTTATTATTAATGAAATTTGGTGGATTTTCCATATTTAGTTGTTGAAATGATTGTTATTGTTGTGATAGATAAGGTTGCATGAAATTAACCCCAATATTAAGTTGTGCTAGTGGGTTATTTTGTTGGGGTGCTGCAAAAGGGAAGTAGGGTTTCCCTTATCCTAGGTTGTTGTAAGTCCTTTGAGAGGTGGAAACCACATCTACGGCCCTAGTGGTGTACTAACCTCCTTACATAGGAGGGTATTGACCACCCTGTCTGGGAGGGTGTTGGCCATCTAGCATGGGAGGATAAGAGTTACCCTGCATGGCAGGGTTCTGTGTGGGTGTAGGCTGATTGCGATAATATCCTATTCTAGATGGTGTTTGTACTGTAGGTGAGGTACCATATGGTTGGTGTGGTTGGGCCATGGTACACATTCCCAGATATCTAGAAGGTGTTTCCAAGTTGATTTTGCGATATGGTTTCAATAAACTTGTCTGTAACACTAGATGCTCCTGATAGCTCTGGTCTAAAATACTGTAAGTAAGGTGCATCTGGGAGGACATGGTAGAGGTATCTAGATTTTGTGTAAATGAGCTTAAATTGTTGAGCATTGTTGATATCCTCTTCCTCATTTTGTAGGAAAGCAAAAGACACACATTTTGATATTTCTGAGGTGGGGAATCTCAAAAATAAGTCAAGGAGAAGGCCCACTTCTATATGTACCTTGCATAGGCTACAAAATTTCCTACATTCATGGACATGGTATAATAAATGTGTGGTTGACATTTTATTGAAATGGGTTAGAAGTTCCAATCTTGAGTCTTGGCGGATTGGGAGCTGGAAAAATGTGAGGACTGACCTAGCTAGAGAGTCAAAGGTCCCATTTGATCTAGAGGCCTCAACTATGTACCATTTCGTTGCAAGCACTATGGGAGTGGATTGAAATAGTCATAGGAAAATAGAGTCCTCTATGATACTATTGGATGATATCCAAAGGTGAAAGCTCATTACATGGCTTCCAAAATCTTCCCCTTGTTTCCCTTGGAATTTTGATACATATGAAGGTAACTTGGTTGGCATGGGTAGTCAATTCTGACCATCTGTAATTGGTTCATGTTCTGCTGTGCAACAACCCCCCATTTATTTATATATAAATCTCTTAGGAAATTATTATATAAAAAATGGGGACCCTTTAAAATTTTAAAAACATAGGAAAATAACATAGTTTAGGGTTTAAAAAGACAAATTTGAAATTTTGAATAAAAAAATCCAAATTCATTAGGCCCAAACAACTTGGATAAGCCCACCTTAAAAAAAATCTCGACATATCGCATTTTATAAGTTTCAATGATCAATGCCTTGTTTAATCCTTTCGAAACCTGTGATGCGATAAATAATATCCCCTGATAACCAAACATGTTCAAATCTCAAAAGGCTTATGTATTTTCAACAAACTACTTTACGTTAGAGCTTACTCGCATCGAAATTTTATAAAGAAAAAAATATATGAAAAACGTTGAGGACCATTTTGATTTCAAAATGCATTAAACTAACCGTACCTAATAAAACAATGAACGCAGCTTATAAACATCTCGTGTTCGGTTAAATCAAAACCTAGCAAAAGGCTCGTCGCTCCTTTCATCCTTGATCCTCTAATTGTGATAAAGCTATTTCTTGAAGGGCACACTTTAATAAAATCATAAGACTGAATAACTAAAATGAAAATTCACGCTTGTCAATAATAAGTTGGGTCCACTATAATGCCACATCATTTCTCAGGATTTCGCAACCGCGAAATGCCTTTCGCTACATATCCATTCTCTTCTACTCCAAAACCTCCGATTGTGATATTGTGATCATCGAATCACACATATCCCATACCAAAAGAATTGATATAGTGATATCCCTATCACATATCAGCAGAGCACATGGAAGTAGGTTTTATATACCATTTGAAAGGATTTTGCGAATCGATATATTAATGAGATAATAAATAACCAAGGAAGCCATGATTTCAGTTTTTAAAGAATTCTAACAGTGTTTATGATTTAAAAGACCAAGGTGATTTGATGGTCTGTATAGATTGATTCGCATTTAAACCATGCTTCCTATCATTTCAAGCCCTGTATGTTCAAATGATTCCGCATTTCACACCTATTGATTTTCATTCCTCTATGTTTCCAATTTGCAGGTTTAGCCTGAGAAAGAGCTGTGTAATAGGATGAATAATTCAAAGAAAGGAAAGAAAACCATGGAGACTTCACAATCCAAACCTTCTTCTCTTGATGTAACAGAAATTCCCCCACTTTTCTTAGACACTACATGCACAATCGACAAAAGAACCTCCTCATGGGAATCCATGTACAAATTGCCAGAGAGTGAAGGTCCTAAGGTAATTAAAAGATTAGCAACAACAATTGCTAATTCCTCTCCTGAAGCCTCCCACTATGAAGTTGTAACTTCTTTTCTTCACATAATTGCTGCTAGACCCAAGATTCTGCTTTATACTGATATGGCAAAATGGATAACTAAGAATATTAACATTGCCAATTAGAAATTCCAGACTTCAAGCAAAAAAGTTATTAGATCCTTTACAACTGAATAATTGAAGAAAATATACCATATACATAACCCACAAAAGGTGTATGACAAAGCCTTCCTTGAGCACTTTGCAAGTGAGAATGATGTGGCATCAGATCAAATCAAACAATGGAGATACTACTTGAACAAACACAAGCATGAGAAATCAGGTATGTATTCTATATGTTTTCTTACCGCTCCCTATTCTTATATTGCAGCTATGATGTGTAGGATGTTTGGGCACACCAATACAACTAAGTTCTCAGTTGAATGGGTTCCTCTAATTGATGCAACAATTAATTATTGTATAATGGATTGGGGCACTATCATGTCTAATAATATTGCCTTCCAAATTTAGGAGTTTAGATAACACCAATATGTCTCTACCTGAGTAGTTCCACCATTTTTCATGAGTGCATATATTATGGATCCAATCTGTTTCACTACTAGTTTCCCAACCATGGGGTGGAAATGGACCATTCAAGATCCCACTCTGATCCATATCTACCATAAAATCCTATGGGAATCTAATTTCCACACCCATTTCTATAAAATTTTCCAAGGAGTTATGCTAACCATCCACTAAGCCGTTTTTGAAAAAAGGGCCCCAAGATTGTCTAATGATACCAAAATTGATTTCATACCAACAGGCAGGTGGTTTGGAGAAGAGAATTTTACCTATGTCCGAGTCTATGGAAGCCTAGCACCTCCCCATGTTCTCCCATTAGATGTCTCAGATAAACTACTTTCTAGGGAGATTTCCTATCAAACTATAGGGGATGGGTTAACCAAGACCCTAAAAGAATCCAAGAAGTCTCTTTGGCCTTCATTCCCCCTCCAATGTGGTGTTTATGTACTACATGATTTCAAGCATGCTGCACTTGAAATCAATCATATTAAATGTTTGAAACTTTCCACCATTCCTAGTAGACAGTTCGACCCTAACATAATTGCACATAATTTAACTGCCCAAGTGAAAATTAGACAGTTCATTCATGAGTATGATGACTATGAAAACCTATTTTAGTTTTCTAAACTATTTTCACAAGTGCATCATTTGGCCACGTTAAAACTAGATTCGGAAAGGCTAGCCCAATTCCAGTAATACAGAAGAAAAAGACTACAAAATGTCCTTTTGGATCTGTTGAGGGTTCCTCAACCGATTATCCAGGAGGAGTAGGGCTAAGACCAAGAGTCAAAAAAGGGCCTAGAACAAGGTTCCGAGTATAATTTAGAGCAAAAATAGGAACATGCTTTAGAGCAGAATTCAGGGCGCAAGTCAAAACAAGGCTCATAGAAGAACTCAAATCCAAATTAAGAGAAAAGTTCATAAAATGATTCTGAAAAAAATCGGAAAAAGTTTCCAGGGATATTGAAGTGGAGGATAAATCCACAAAAATACATACTGATGATTCTCCATTCAAGAATTAGTTGGATGAAGCATGGAAACAATTTGATCAACAACTCAGAGGATAACAAAAGGAGAAGATGTTGAATTAGAGAAAACATTCAGCACACCCCAGAGCATGGGACATAGCTCGTTCATTGATATGGCTACTGATAAAGCTATCACTATAGAAGAAATTGAGATCATCCCCACCCTTCCTTCATCTGAAATCGAACTCAAAGTGGAATAAATCCCTCATCTTGATGTCTTTTACAATCCCAAACATCGAGCTGTGGTGAAAAGACAGAGGAAAAAGAGAATAATAGAACCATCATCAGCAGTCATTCCTGGAAATGGACATATGGATATAGTAAGGAAGGATACTCCCATAGATCCTTCACAGAACTTGAAAAAATTGTCACAGTTTGCAGGTGCTTATGCATCTTCTACGATTGACAAGGAAGCCAAGGTTAGACAATTGGTTAGAGAGAAAGAAGAGAGAATTCAATAGTTGGAGTAGTATTTGGCAGAAGAGATACAAAGTATTTTCCATTAAAAGAAAACATAAATGTCCCAATTACAATAGAGATTTGATCAATTAAAGCTCCAATATCATGCAGAGACAAGTGCTAAGGATATCCAAATACAACAAATCCAGTTTTCACTTGACCAGTTGAAGGATAATCCTAGAGTGGTGGATTTTTATAAAGGAAGCATTAGAGCTCAACACTTTGTTATCAAGGAAACAAGAAAAATTCTATCAAAAGTTGTCTATCATCAATCCAATTTGTATTACAAGTGATTCACGGATGAATCAATCATCCAATCTGAGGGTGACTTTCAATGATATTGATGATAAAATCTTGAAATACATAACATGGCAGGATACTCTAGAGGGCAGAGCAACAGATCTTCCAAGAATAGAGGAATCACAAAAGGAAATCCTCTTTATTGATTGGTCATTCAATTTAAGCAGGCAGAAGGAGTAGTTTCCAGAGAAACTGATGCTGCAAATAATATCATCGAAACCATCAATGATAATTTTCACAATGCTAACTTGTTTCAAGAATGACCCCCTAGTAGTCTTCCTCATATCAAAGTATTGGAAAAGCAATGGCAAGAAACTTCAAAACCAAGGGAAGAGGCAATGAAAAAATTGACCAAACTCGACTGGGAAGTGTATTGGAAATATTTAGTGAAGCCACATAATCAATGGCTAATGCTACGCTACCTTGCTGACTCATCCACCCATATGCTTCCTACGCTTTCAGATGCAATGTATATAGGAAATCTATGCATGAGGACATGTCAGCCTCCTAAAGTTAAGCCAATGATGGATATTTAAGAGCTCAGACAATGAATGAAATAATAGACACAATTGCATTCTTGAGCTTGTCATTTAAATAGTTTCTATTTCTATATTTTTTTCACTTATTTTGAGAGTTATTTTAACCTCCTCAGAACTTTCATGTAATGTTGACTTTTATACGTTATTTTTATTATATAAACCCTTTCATGCATACAAAGAAAGGGTCCCCCAAATTTTATAAAGAAACTCTTTGAAAGCTTGCACTTTTGTAATTTTGATGTTTTCCTTAGTAGAATGACTGGATCAGAGTCTTGGAGTTTTGTAAAGAAGACTTTGGAAGTTTCTACTTTTGTACTTTTGAAACCATCTTAATGAAAAATACTGGTCTGGAGCTATTTATTTCATGAGCAGAGTCACATACATCGGGTACTTATATCATTGTATTATGTTTTGTTTATGAATTGATAGTCATTTCTATTTGTCTTTTTTGTTATTTATATATCTTTTAATGTAGTTTTGTATTAATTCACTTCTGAACATGCTAGAATAGTCATCCTTAATACATATATGAGAAATGTTTGAATAATATTTGATGTGATATGTGTTTCATTAATTATTTTGATTAACTATTTAATCAAAATAATTATCTTAAAAGCTTTTCATTTTTGTAAGTGTTTGATCAATCTTTATTATCATACACTAAGGACAATTATTCTATATCACATAAACATAAGTAAACCCCGGGTTATAAATAGATCAATATACATGTATTCCAGTTGAAACCAACCCCATCTATCACTTATTTTTTGGTCATAAACACTTTATCCATCCTATCACATTTTTATTGGGAAAATGGTCCTATTATATCCAGTCAGAGCCACTATTCCAAACGGATAAGGGACAATATTCAAGTCCCCAACTAGGTGGTTTTCTGCCATGTTGTTGTAGATATTTTCAAGGCATCAAAGTTTTGATGCTAGAAGGAGGGACATCGACTATGAATTGAAAAGAGAACTCAATCTAAAGTAACAAGCCATTCCAAGAGTCACTCCCCCTCAAGATCACCTACAACTTCTAGATCCTCATCCAAAACTCTTATTTCTAGATCAGAAGTTGAGAAATCACCTCCTCAATCTCCTAGTAAATTTATCAAATCACATTCTTTAGATTATAATCCTGAATCACCTGAGGTCTAGACTATAATAAAGAAATTAGAAGAAATCTCTATGTCAGAAGAAAAGTTTGTGCCATCTAAAGCTTCTTAAGGAAGTGTAACTTCTATTTTGCAACCTACTCAGATTCTAACTCGTTCTCAAAGCGAGAAGCTGGGGGTTCATCCATTTGAGTTTCCTCTTCCTTCTTTCTGAAAATAAGACTAAGAAGTCTGAATCATCGACATCAACTAGTGAGGTTTTGTCAAAATATCCTCCACAAACACCTTCATTCCCTCCATTAATTCCTATTAATAACCCTTCTCAAGGTATTGGTTCTATTTCATCCAGCACTAATACACAAACTACCTCTTCTTCCACACAATCACCCTCAATATCCACCTCTTCCCAAACTCCAATAATGGTAGGAAGACAACAACAACAACAACAACCACCACCACCACCAGTCAGACCATGAGCCAATCCTGGAGCTGTGCAAATGGAAACACCTCACCATGATCTACCTAATCATCCTGAAAGATGGCTACCAAAATTTAATCCCGATGATTGATTACCTGCTAAAGAGCATATCCATAATTATATGTTAGCCATTAATCTTAATGGAGTGGTTGAAGAAGACTTTGTAGTAAGATTATTTCCCTACACCCTCCAAGGATCAACAGGTTCATGATATTTTTCATTACCACCCGGGTCTATGACTAGTTGGGACATATTTGAAGAAAAATTCTTAGCTAAATTCGGTGATGACTGCACAATTTCATCCCTTATTAATAATATTTATAATTTAAAAGCTAAGTTAGGGGGAAAGATCAAAGATTTCAATTTAGATTCAATAAATTGCTAAACAAAATCCCAGCCACATCAAGCCCTGGTGCTAATGTCTAGATCGAGTGCTATATTTATTCTCTTCCTTCCAATATAGAAATTTTTATGGATAGATCTAATAAGGCTACTTTAGTATAAAACATGAACGAAGCCCTACCTGTAGAAAAGAGAATAGTTACATTGGAAAAGAAGACTACCCAGGAAGAGAGAAAGATGAAAAAGGTCACATTTAACGATGAATAGAAGAAGAAAGACCCTAAGGATCCTTTTTATCTGGAAGGCTTGCAAAAAGTCCTTAAATCCATGTCAAATGAAATGGTATAAATTAAGAAATAGGTATTTGAATCCTCTTCTAAGAAACCTTTTAGATCCTTCAAGAGGAATCAAACATCTAATCCACAACCTCCAAATACAATATCCAATGCCGAGTCTAATTTCGATGAAGATGATGAAGAAACTGCATTATATGATAATGACACTAAAGATGAAGAATTGGTTGAAGTACATGGGATGTGTGATTTTATCCTACCTACTTCCGACAATGAATATGAAAAAGAATATTTACTTGTTAACATTAGAAGCAAAGGCTCTGCTGATCCAACACAATCAACCTAAAAGAAAAAGCCCTCAACCTTTGCTACCAAGGATAAAGTGGTCAGTAAAAGGTCTTCTTCTACATCACCTCAATCAACCCCATCCTCATCTAATCCTCCATCTTCATCCAAAACCTTGGTAGTTGTTGATACCAAAGAATATAATATAGTGGAGGACATGAAGAGAGCCATAACAAATATCTCCCTTCATGAACTTAATAAGATTAAACACCACTAGAAGCTATTGCTAAAAGAATTGAATGCAGTTCCTGCTTCTCCTCTTCCTGGTGCAATGTTATCGAAATATTCTAGAGGAATGGGTAAGCCTCCAAATGATTCATCAAATAAGGTTGATTCTACCAATGCTATCTTAATTGGTGATAGATCTAACTCACATACTCCCCATTTTCTCTTGAGTTATGAAATACTGAATAAAATTAGAACAACTGCTTAATATACTCAAGGGCCTCTTCAAACATAATGCCGAGATTAGTCTACACCAAATTAAATTTTTCACCCCAAAAATCTGCAGTTCACATTGTTCAACTTGATAGAACAAAAATTGAAGTCTTAGGGGAAATGGATTCAGTCACCATTATACTTTCTTGTAATCCAAAAATTTGTCAAGTAATTGACATACTAATTTATGATATTTCCGAATTTTATGGTTTAATTCTTAGTAGAGACTGGTCTGAGAAACTTCATGGCTATTTTGCAATAGATTGGTCTCACATGTGGCTCCCTTATAAGGGAAAGCCAAATCAAATCAAAATTGACTGAGAAAAACATTTGAAGCATACAACGACTGATTTTGAAGATGAAAATGAACCAATAGCTTTTAACAATAATATCATTGGAAACTATCCTACTGAGTCATTTTTAGGAAATTTCAATGTGCATAAGTCACCTTTTTTGGATAACTTTGTTATTTCACAGATTGAAATTTTTTTTCAAACAAATTCTTGCAAATGTATAAATCTTGTAGATAAACCATTAGTTAAAACTTTGTTTTGTGCAATATATTTTGATGGATCTAAATCCAATGATGGTGTAGGAGCCGTTTGTATATTAATTAGTCCAAAAGTAGAAAATAAAATGCTAGCATGTAGGTTGTAATTTGAATGCATAAATACTACTACTGAGTATGATTCACTAAT
Organism: Pinus taeda; assembly: GCA_000404065.3. NCBI lineage: Eukaryota > Viridiplantae > Streptophyta > Pinopsida > Pinales > Pinaceae > Pinus > Pinus taeda. Next base: position 43,068 of record APFE031600312.1, on the reverse strand, counting down.
CTAAAGTTTGTATAAAGAAATAGGCCTTGATGTAAAATATCTTCAAGTTTTTGGAGATTCTGAAATTGTTATCAAACAAGCAAGAAACACCATTCATTGTCTCTCTGGACATTTAAAACATTACCAATCATTAGTCCAGGATCTTACTTCACATTTTTTAGCATTCCACATCTCTCCTATTCCTAGACTTCAAAATGAAAGTGTCGACCTTTTGGTTAACATAGCATCTAAACTTATACCATTAGAGGATTATAGTCCAGATAGGTTTTCCATAGAATTATTTTTTTGACCATTGATTCCCAATAATGTCACCAATTGGAGTGTTGTTAATGATGATGAATATATCCTAAGCTTTTTAACATCTGAAGGATCATATGATGATAAGATAATTGATGAAAGTGAACATGATAATCAGTTGAAATAGAAGTCCAATGAGAATCCCATACCTAAATCAGTGGTAAAACTTGAAGATATTTATGATCTAAAAGGCTTATTTAAGAAGGTTACTAATTCTAAACTCCAAAGTTCAACCTTGAGATTTGAACTAGTAAACCTTGGAACTGATATCAAACCAAAAAACATCAATCTAGGACGTGGTCTCTCACCTGATGGGAGATAACCCTTTATTCATTTGTTAAAAAAGTATAAATGTATCTTTGGTTGGAGCTACGATGATCTTAAAACATATGATACCTCCATCATACAACACACTATTCCCATGATATCCAATGACAAACCAGTACAACAAAAATTAAGGAAGATTCACCCCAATCTAGAAAGTCAAATCAAGTTTGAGCTGAAAAAATTCCTTAAAGCCAAGATTATCTTTCCTGTTAGGCATTCAAAATGGGCTTCAAAATTAGTACTTGTTAGGAAAAAGAATGACGACATTTGCATCTGTATAGATTTTAGGAATATCAATAAAGCTTGTCAGAAAGACAATTTCCCATTACCCAATATGGAGAAAATACTGCAATTAGTAGCTTGTTCAGAACTAATATCTTTTCTTGATAGATTTTCAGGATATAACCAAATCTTGTTCTACCCAGATGATAGGTTAAAGACTACATTCAAAACTAAATGGGGGACCTATGCTTACCAGAAAATTCCTTTTGGTTTAATAAACATAGGGGTAGCCTTCCAAAGAGCTATGGATATAGCCTTCAAGGGTTTGATAAACAAAACTATTTTCATTTACTTGGATGACCTAACTATTTATTACAAGAAAATAAACAACCATTTACATGACTTTAAGCAGATCATTGAATGCTACAAGAAGTATGGAATTTCATTAAATCTAAAGAAATTTTATTTTTCTCTAGATGAAGGTAAGATTTTAGGATTTATTGTATCCAAAAAGGGCATCTATATCGATCTAGATAGAATATTTTTTTTTTGAGATTCCTTTGCCCCACAATAAAAAAAAACTATGTAGTCCTTTCTAGGTTAGATAAACTTTGTTAAGAGATTTGTCCCTGACTTTTCCCAAATTGTTTTACCATTACAAACCATGATTAATTGGGGAGATAACAAAAGGGAAGATTTTGATTTAATCAAACAAGCCATTATGAATTTTCCCTCTTTAACAACTCTATTTTGTTTCTAATCATTTCATCTTGTATACATTTTCTTCTCAAACATCTTATGTTGTTGTTCTAACACAACTTAACGATCAACAAATTGAAGCACCCATCTCTTTATTTAGTTGTAATTTTCAAGGTGATGAACTAAATTATTCAGAGGTGGAGAAGCAAGCTTTTGGTGTTTTCAAATCTGTAAAACACATCAGGGATTCTCCTAAAAGCACACACTAAAATAATATTCTCATTCTCAGTAGTGAGATGATTTATTATGCAAAGGGAAGTAGGGGAAAAAGGGGAAAATTGGGTAACAACCCTTCAATAATATGATATTGACATTAAACTGGCCAAACTTGTCAATAGAAAAGGTTTTTGTAGGTTGCTTACATGAGATTCCAACCTACCAACAGATGAGGATTTAGGTAGTACTGTACACATATATGAGGTAAGCCTAAACGATTTTGAATCCCAATATGATGATCTCATTTTCTATTTGAAAAATGGATATGCTCCCCCTGAACTCAATCATAAAAGGAAAAGGGATTTAAGATTAAAATCAAATCAATATGAAATCATTAATGATGTGTTATTCATAAAAAATTATGATTCTGTATTATTAAGATGTCTTGAAAAGTATGAAGCATAGAAGGTTTTGTAGGAACTCAACGATGGGCCAACTAGTGGACATTTTGGAGGAGATACTACTGCAGATAAGATCCTACATGTTGGGTACTATTGACCAACTTTCTCTAAGGATACCCATGAATACGTGATGAAATGAAAAATATGCCAGACTGCTACTGGAAGACAACAAAAACTAGCATTACCTCTACAACTGGTCAACATTGAACAACCTTTTGAACAATGGGGATTGGATATCATAGGTACAATTGTTCCTTCTTCTTCAAAGCAACATAAGTATATCCTTACAAATATAGACTATTTTACTAAGTGGGTGGAAGTAATTCCACTAAAGGTAACTAATTCTTATGTTATCATCAAATTCATTGATCAGTTCACTATTATTAGATTTGACTTACCAACTACACATATGTTTGATAATGCATCTTACTTTCCAGGAAATAATATCACTAACTTTTCTCTTAAGAGGGGTTTTAAACTTAATTATTATGCTAACTACTAGCCCCAAGGAAATGGTCTATTAGAATCAACCAATAAGAACCTCATAAGAATTATTAAAAGGACTATTGATTAGAGCCAAAATAATTGTCATAAATATTTGACATTTTCTCTATGGGCATATCAAATAACTCAAAAGGACTCAATATGAACTTCTCCCTTCAATCTAGTATATGGAAAAGAGGTTATCGTCCCTTCAAATATAGCTCTTCCCTCATTAACTCTAGTCCAATTTGTTGAAGAAAAACCTTCTTCTTATTTATAGCTAAGACAGTCTGAAATTCGTAAACTAGAAGAAGAAAGAGAGAAATCCAAGCTTACACATGCTTGCCATCAACAAATAGTCAAATATTCTTTTGATGCAAGCTATGTTTCCAAAAAATATTTTCAAATTGGAGATCTCGTCCTTAAATGGGACAAGGCACATGAGGAAAATAGAAAACATACTAAATTCAAGAAAATATGGCTTGTACATTTCAAATTACTGAACAAATAGGCCCATCAACATTCATATTGCAAGATTTATAAGGAAAGAGAGATTATCTTCCTGTCAATGGGATTATTTTGAAAACATTCTTGCTTAGAAGAAGATATCTTCTACTATAACATTATTGCATTTACTATTTTAGCTACGGAAGAAAATAATGTTAAATAACATTACTTTGGATTTACAATAAAATCTCTTGAAATGTTTTTTGATCTTTCGCTTTGAAAGTAGGAATTCTTAAGGAAATGATCACAACATGGAAAATTAGATAAGTATCACAAAACTTTGAAATTTTCTATTTTCCATTGAAGTTGTAAATTTTTTGAAATTCATTCAACTTTATAAACTCCTTTTATTCTATTATCAATTAAGAAAGGTTATCTTTAAAAAAGTAAAAACTATTTACAGCTAAGCATCTCCAACTCTAAAATTGTCATTCAAAACTCTTATGGAGTCAATGATTCTCCCCATCAATTAACTTTACTTTTTTTTAGAGTGTAAGTCAAAAATATATTAACCTTAAAATATAAGGGGTCTCATCACGAACCTACTTACCATGTTCATAGGGAAATAATAGACTGACATTACCAACATTGAATACCAAACTAGGGTAATGACTTATGATTATTTTAATCTTAAGACAAGGGGTCTCATCATGAGCCAACTTGTTCAGTTCAATTACAACCAATGAATCACATTTTCACTTTCTGGTCACCAAACCAGGACAAAGGCTTTTAGGTAATGAATTTGTTTTCAAAAGAAAAGTAAAAATTAAATAAAAATTAAATATACATATACTTTTGAAATTATCTCTAAAGACTACACTCTTAAATGGATGGGATTCTAAATCATTGATGGTTAAAAGGTAACCATGCCGAGGCAATGAATGGTTGCTGGCAGCAACGACTCTACCTATGAAAAACAAGTATATTAAAACACTAAGTTGTAAAAATCCCCCTAATTTACCTTTACAACCAATTAAAGATTGATATAGACAAAAAGTATTTTCATATATAAGAGGGTATAAAAGGAATTACGATTAAGTGAATTTTTATATTTAGAGTAATGTTACTTATCTAAATATTTCAAAAATATTCTTCCTTTCCTAATTTATTTTTACTTAGGGAAGTTTTAGAAATTTCATTGTTTTAAATAAGAGATAGTTGGATCTTCCAATGAATCGCCAATTGTTGTGCTGTGCAACAACCCCCCATTTATTTAGATATAAATCTCTTAGGAAATTATTATATAAATAAATGGGGACCCTTTAAAATTTAAAAAAATAGGAAAATAACATAGTTTAGGGTTTAAAAGGACAAATTTGAATTTTTGATTAAAAAAATCCTAATTCATTAGGCCCAACAACTTGGATAAGCCTACCTTAAAAAAAACCTCAACATATCACATTTCGCAAGTTTCAATGACCAATTCCTTGTTTTATCCTTTCAAAACTTGTGATGTGATAAAGAATAGCACCTGAGAACCAAACATGTTCAAATCTCAAAAGGCTTAAGTATTGTCAACAAATTACTTTACGATGGATATTTCCTGCATCACAATTTTATAACAAAAATAATATATGAAAAATCTCGAGGACCATTCTGATTATGAAATGTGATAAACTAACTAGACCCGATAAAATAATGAATGCAATGTATAAACATCTCATGTTTGGTTAAATCACAAACTAGCAAAAGGCTCATCGCTCCTTTCATCCCCGATCTTCCGATTGCAATAAATCTATTTCTTAAAAGGCGCACTTTAATAAAATCATAAGACTGAATAACTAAGAGGAAAAGTTGTGCTTATTAATAATCAGTAGTGCCCACTATAACGCCACATCATTTCTCGCAATTTCACAATCGCAAAAAGCCTTTGGCTACATATCCATTCTCCTCTACCCCCAAACCTTCGATTGCGATATTGCAATAATCGCATCGCACATCTCTCATACCCAATGAACCGATATAGTGATATCACTATCTCATATCGACAGAGCACATGGAAATAGGTTTTATATATCGTTTGAAAGGCTTATACAATGCGATATATTAATGAGATAATAAATAACCACATGAATCCATGATTTCAATTATTAAACAATTCTAATAGTATTTATGATTTAAAATCCCAAGGTGATTTGTTGGCCTGTATAGATTGATTCACATTTAAACTATGTTTCCTGTCATTTCAAGCATTTTATGTTTGAATGATTCCACATTTCTCACCTATTTCTCTTCATTCCTCTGTGTTCCAATTTGCGGGTTTAACCTGAGAATGAGTTGTGTAACAGGATGACTAATTTGAATAAAGGAAATAAAACCATGGAGACTTCACAATCTACACCTTCTACTCCTAATTTAACATAAATTCCCTCGCTTTTCTCAGATACTACATGCACAATCAACAACGGAACCTCCTCATGGTTATCCATGTACCAATTTCTAGAGAGTGAAGGTCCTAAGATAATTGAAAGAGTGGAAACAACAAATGATTCTTCCTCTTTTGAAGCCTCCCACTATGAAGATGCAAGTTATTTTCTTCACAAAATTGCTGCTAGACCCAAGATTCTGCCTTATACCGGTATGGTAAAATGGATAATTGAGAATATTAACATTTCTGATCGGACGTTCCAGACTTCAAGAAAAATAGTTATCGGATCCTTTACAGCTAAAGACTTGAAGAAAATGTGTCATATACTTGACCCACAAAAGTTATATGGCAAAGCCTTCCTCAAGTACTTTCCAGGTGAGAATGATGTGGCATCATACCCAATCAAACAATAGAGGTCCTACCCAAATAAACACAAGCATGAGAATTTGAGTATGTATTATATATCTTCTCTCGCTGCTCCCTATTCTTATATCACATCTATGATGTGTAGGCTGTTTGGGCACACCATTAAAGCTAAGTTCTTAGTTGAATGGGTTTCTTTGATTGATGCAACAGTTAATTCTTTTATAATGGAATGGGGCACTATCTTGTCTAATAATATTTCCTTCCAAATCCAGGAGTTTAGACAACACCGGTATGTCTCTACCAGAGTAGTTCCACCATTTTTCATGATTGCATATATTATGGATGAGGTCTATTTCACTACCAGTTTCCCAACCATGGGGTGGAAATGGACCATTCAAGATCCCACTCCCATCCATATATACCATAAAATCTCGTGGGAATCTAATTTCCACACCCATTTCTATAAAAAATTTCAAGGAGTTATGCTACCCATCCACTAAGCCATGTTTGACAAAAGGGCCTTAAGATTTTCTAATAAGGCCAAAATTGACTTCATACCAATAGGCAGATGGTTTGGAGAAGATATTTTTACCTATGTCCAGGTCTATGGAAGCCTAGAAACTCCCCATGTTCTCCCATTGTATGTCCCAAATAAACTAATTTATAGGGAGATTGGATATCAAACTGTAGGGGATGGGTTAACCAAGACCCTAAAGGAATCCAAGAAGTCCCTTTGGACTTCATTCCCCCTCCAATGTAGTGTTTATACACTACATGATTTCAAGCACACTGCGCTTGAAATCGATCATATTACATGCTTGAAACTTGCCACCATTCATAGCAGACAGTTCGACCCTAACAAAGTTGCACAAAATTTCACTACCCAAGTGAAAATTAGACAAATTAGTTTTGAAGATGATGACTATGATAACCTATTTGAGTTTTCTGAATTATTTTCACAAGTGAAAAAAATTTCCACGTTAAAACTAGATCCAGAAAGGCTAGCCCAATTCCAACAATATAAAAGAAAAAGACTTCAAAATGTCCCTTTGGATTTGTTGAGGATCCCTCAACCAATTATCCAAGAGGAGTAGGGTTCAGACCAAGAGCCAGAAAAGGGCTTAGAACAAGGTTTCAAGCATAATTCAGAGCAAAAATTGGAACAGGATTTAGAGTAGAATTCAGGGAACAAGTTAGAACAGGGCTTAGAGTAGAACTCTTAGCTTAATTCAGAGAAAAGTTGAGAAAATTATTCTAAATAGAAATCGAAAAACTTTCCAAGGATATTGAAGTGGAGGATAAATCCAAAGAAATACATACTAATGAATCTTTCTTCAATAATCAACTGGATGAAGCATGGAAATAATTTGATCAACAGATCAGAGGACAACAAAAGGAGAAGATGTTGCAATGGAGAAAAAATTCAACACACCCCAGAAAATAGGACAGAGCTCATTCACTGATAGGGATATTGATAAAGTTGTTGCTACAAAAGAAATTGAGATCATCCCAACCTTCCCTTCATCTGAAATCATCCTCAAAGAGGAAGAAATCCCTCCTCTTGATGTCTTTACAGTCCCAAACAATGAGCTGTGGTGAAAAGACAGAGGAAAAGGAGAAGAACTATTCATCGTCAACAATAATTCCTGGTGATGAACCTATGGATATAGTATGGAAGGATAATCCCATATATCCTTCATATAATTGGACAAAATTGTAGTATTTTGTAGATGTTTATGCATCTGCTACGATTGACAAGGCAACTGAGGTTAGACAATTAGTCAGAGAGAAAGAAGAGACAAGTCAGTAGTTAGAGCAAGAGTTGGCAGAAGAGAGACAAAGTATTGACCGTCAAATGAAAATAGAAATGTCCCAATTACAATAGAGCTTTGATAAATTAAAGCTCCAATATCATGCAGAGGCAAGTGCTAAGGATATCCAAATACAACAGCTCCAGTTTTCACTTGATTAGTTGAAGGATATTCCTAAAGTGGAGGATTTTATAAAAGAAGCATTAGAGCTCAACACTTTGCTATCGAGGAAACAAACAAAATTATGTCAAAATTTGTCTATCATCAATCCAATGCGTATTGCAAGTGATTCACTGATGAATCAATCATCCAATCTGAGGGTGAATTTCAATGATATTGATGATATAATCTCAAGATACATAACATGGCAAGATACTCTAGAGGGAAGAGAAGCAGGTCTTCCAAGAATAGAGGAATCACACAAGGAAATCCTCTTTACTAATTGGGACATTCAATTGAAGCAGGGAGAAAGAGCAGTTTCCAGAGAAATCGATGCTGCAAGTAATATCATTGAAACCATCAATGCCAATTCGCACAATGCTAACTTGATTCAAGAATGCCCCCTTGGTAGTCTTCCTCATATCAAAGTCTTGGAAAAGCAATGTCAAGAAACTTCAAAAGCAAGGGAAGAGGCAATTAGACAGTTGACCAAACTCGACTTGGAAGTGTATTAGAAATATTTGGTGAAGTCACATAGTCAGTGGCAAATGCTACACTACCTTGCTGACTCATCCACCCATATGTTGCCTATGCTTTCAGATGCAATGTATATAAGATAGCTATTCATGGGGTCATGTCAACCTCCTGAAGTTAAGCCAATGATGGACATTTACGAGCTAAGACAATGAATGAAAGAATAGACACAATTGCATTCTTGAGCTCGTCATTCAGTAGTTTCTATTTCTGTATCTTTGTCTTTTATTTTAAGGAGAGTTGTTTTAACCTCATTAAAACTTTCATGTAATGTCTATTTTTATACTTTATTTTTATTATATAAACCATTTCATGCCTACAAAGAAAGGGTCCCCCAAATTATATAAAGAAAAGCTTCAAAAGCTTTCACTTTTGTACTTTTGAAGTTTTCCTTAGTAGAATGACTAGATCAAAGTCCTGAAGTTTTGTAAAGAAGGCTTTGGAAGCATGCACTTTTGTACTTTTGAAACCATCTTAATAAAAAAGAATGGACTGGAGCTATTTATTTCATGATCAGAGTCATATACATTGGGTACTTATATCATTGTATATTTGATTTGTTTATGAATTGATAGTCATTTCTATTTGTATTGTTTGTTATATGTATCTATTTTAATGTAGTTCTATATTAATTCACTTCCGAGCATGCTAGAATTGTCATCCTTAATACATATATGAGAAAATTTTGAATGATATTTGATGTGATATGTTTTTCATCAATTCTTTTTATTAACTATTTAATCAAAATAACTATCTTAAAAGATTTTCGTTTCTGTAAGTTTGATTAATCTTTATTATCATACACTAAGTACAATAATTTTATATCGCATAAACATAAGTAAACCCTAGGTAATAGATAGATCAATATACATGTATTCCAGTTGAAAACCACCCCATCTATCACTTAGTTTTTCGTCATCAACACTTTATCCATCCTATCACATTTTTATTGGGAAACTAGTCCCATTATATCCAGTCGGAGCCACTATTCCAAATGGATAAGGGACGGTATTAAAGTCCCCAACTGGGTGGTTTTCCTCCATGATGTTGCAGTGATTTTCGAGGCATCAAAATTTTGGCGCTAGAAGGAGGGCCATTGACTATGAATGGAAAATATAACTCAATCTAAATTAACAAGCCATTCCAAGAGTCACTCCCCCTCAAGATCACCTCCAACTTCTAGATCCCCATCCAAAACTCTTATTTCTAGATCAGAAGTTGAGAAATCACCTCTTAAATGTTCGAGTATGTTTCCTTAAACACCTTCTTCATATTATAATCCTGGATCACCTAAGGTCTAGACCTTAATAAAGAAATTAGAAGAAATATCTATTTCAGCAGAAAAACTTATGCCATTTGAATCTTCTAAAGGAACTGTAACTTCTATTTTGCAACCTACTCGGATTATAACTCGTTCTCAAATAGAGAAGCTTGGGGTTCATCCACTTGAGTTTCCTCTTCCTTCTTTCTGAAAGAATACTAAGAAATTTGAATCACAGACATCAATTAGTGAGGTTTTGTCAAACTATCCTCCACAAAAACCTTCTTTCCCTCCATTCATTCCTATTAATACCCCTTCTGCTCAAGGTATTGGAGCTAATTCACCCAACACTAATACACAACCTACCTCTTCTTCCACACAATCACCCTTAGTATCTACCTCTTCCCAAACTCCAATAATAGCAGGAGGACAACAACAACAACCACGACCACCACTAGTCAGACCATGGTCCAGTCGTGGAGCTGTGCAAATGGCAGCACCTCTCCATGGTCTACCTAAGCATCCTGAAAGATGGCTACCGAATTTAATCCTGATGATGGATTACCTGCTCAAGAGCATCTCCATAATTGTATGTTAGCCATTAATCTTAATGGAGTGGTTGAAGAAGACCATGTAGTAAGATTATTTCCCTACACCCTCAAAGGATCAATAGATTCATGGTATTTTTCATTACCACCATGGCCTATTTCTAATTGGGACATTTTGGAAGAATAATTCTTAGTTAAATTTGGTGATGACCGCATAATTGCAACCCTTATTAATGATGTTTCTAATTTAAAAGCTAATTCGGGTGAAAAGATCAAATATTTCAATTCCAGATTCAATAATTTGCTAAAAAAATCCCAGCCACACCAAGTCCTGGTGTTGATGTCCAGATTGAGTGGTATATTTCTTCGCTTCCTTCCAATATAGTGATTTTTGTGGATAGAACCAATAAGGCTACTTTAGTAGAAAACATGAAAGAATCCTTGTCTGTAAAAAGGAGAATAGTTGCATTGGAAATGAACACTGCCCAGGAAGAAATAAAGATGAAAATGGTCACATTTAAGGATTAATCAAATACGAAAGGCCCTAAGGATCCTTTTGATCTGGAAGGCTTGCAAAAAGTCCTTAAAACCATGTCAAATGAAATGCTAGAAATTAAGAAATAGGTAGTTGAATCCTCTTCTAAGAAACCTTTTAGATCCTTTAAGAGGAATCAAACATCTAATCCTCAGCCTCCAAATACAATATCCAATGCTAAGTCTAATTTAGATGAAGATGATGAAGAAGCTACATTATTTGATGATGAGACTGAAGATGAATAATTGGTTGAAGTACATGGGATATATGATTTTATCCTACCTACTTCCGACAATGAATATGAACAAGAAGATTTACCTATTAACACTCAAGAAAAGGCTCTTCTAATTCAACACAATCAACCCAAAAGCAAAAGCACTCAACCTTTGCTACCAAGGATAAATTGGTTAGTAAAAATTATTCTTCTACATCTCCTCAACCAACCCCATCCTCATCTAATCTTCCATCTTCATCCAAAAACTTGGTAGTTGTTGATACCATGGAATATAATATAGTGGAGGACTTGAAGAAAGCGAAAGAAAATATCTCCCTTCATGAACTTAGTAAGGTTAGACAAAAGCATAAGTTATTGCTAAAAGAATTGAATGCAGTTCCAGCTTCTCCTCTTCCTGTTGTTGTGTTATCCAAAGCTTCTATAGGAATGGGTAAGCCTCACAATGATTCATCAAATAAGGTTGATTCTAACAATGCTATCTTAATTGGTGATAGATCTAACTCACATACTCCCCTTTTTCTTTTGACTTATGAAATCTTCAATAAAAAACTGAACAATTGCTTAATAGTCTCAGGGGCCTCTTCAAACATAATTCTGAGATCAGTCTGCACAAAATTAAATATTTCACAACAGAAATATGCAGTTCACATTATTCAACTTGATAGAACAAAAGTCGAAGTCTTAGGGGAAATGAATTCAGTCACCATTATACTTTCTTCTAATCCAAAAGCTTGTCAAGTAATTGACATACTAATTGTTGATATTACCAAATTTTATGGTTTAATTCTTAGTAGAGACTGGTCTGAGAAACTTCATGGCTATTTTGCAACAGATTGCTCTCACATGTGGCTCCCTTACAATGGAAAGAAAAATCAAATCAGAATTGACCAAGACAAAAAATTGAATCATACAATGACTGCTTTTGAAGATGAAAATGAACCAGTAGCGTTTAACAATAATATCATTGGAAAGTAATTTGCTGAGTCATATTTAGGAAATTTCAATGCACATAAGTCACCTTTTTTGGATAACTTTGTTATTTCCGAGATTGAGAACTTTTCTCAAACAAATTCTTGCAGATGTATAAATCTTGTAGATAAACCATTAGTTAAAAATTTGTTTTGGACATTATATTTTGATGGATCTAAATCCAATGATGGTGAAGGAGCCGATTGTATATTCATTAGTCCAGAAGGATAAAAAAAATTCTAGCATGTAGCTTGGAATTTGAATGCACAAATAAAAATGTTGAATATGAGGCATTGATTCAAGGTCTGTATAAAGCAATAGGCCTTGATGTAAAATATCTTCAAGTTTTTGGATATTCTGAAATTGTTATCAAACAAGTAGGAAACACTATTCATTGTCTCTCTAGACATTTAAAACATTACCAATCATTACTTCAGGATATTACTTGACATTTTTTTAGCATTCAACATCTCTCCTATCCCTAGACGTGAAAATGCAAGTGTTGACCTTTTGGCTAACATAGAATCCAAACTTATACCATCAAAGGATTATAGTCTATATAGGTTTTCCATGGAATTAATTTTTCAGCCATCCATTCCCAATAATGTCACCAATTGGTGAGTGTTTAATGATGACAAATATATCCTAAGTTTTTTAACATCTAAAGGATCATATGATGATTAGATAATTGATGAAAGTGAACATGATAATCAGTTGAAACAGAAGTCCAATGAGAATCTGATACCTAAATCTATGGTAAAACTTGAAGATCTTGATGATCTAATAGACATATTTAAGAAGGTTACTAATTCTAAACTCCAAAGTTCAACCTTAGGATTTTAACTAGTAAACCTTGGAAATGATATCTAACCACACAAAATCAATCTAGGACTTGGTCTCTCACATGATGAGAGATCAACCTTTATTCATTTGTTAAAAATGTATAAAGGTATCTTTTCTTGGAGCTACAATGATCTTAAAACATATGATACCTCCATCATACAACATAATGTTCCCATTATATCTAATGACAAACCAATACAACAGAAATTAAGGAAAACTCACCACAATATAGAAAGTCAAATCAAGTCCGATTTGAATAAAATCATTAAAGCCAAGATGATCTTTCTTGTCGGGCATTCAAAATGGGTTTCAAACTTAGTATCTGCTAGGAAAAATAAAAGTGACATTCACATCTATATAGATTTTAGGAATCTCAATAAAGCTTGTCAGAAGGATAATTTCCCATTACCGACTATGGAGAAAATACTGCAATCAGTAGTTGGTTAAGAACTAATGTCTTTTCTTAATGGATTTTCAAGATATAACCAAATATTGGTCCACCCAGATGATAGGTTAAAGACTATGTTTAGACTAAATGGGGAACCTATGCCTACCATAAAATTCCTTTTTGTTTAATAGACACAAGGGAAACCTTCCAAAGAGCTATGGATATAGCCTTCAAGGGTTTGATAAACAAAATTGTTGTCATTTACTTGGATGATATAACTATTATCCCAACAAAAGAAACAACCATTTACATTACTTGAAGCAGATCTTCGAATGTTGCAAGAAGTATGGAATTTCATTAAATCCAAAGAAATCTTATTTTTATCTAGATGAAGGTAAGATTCTAGGATTTATTGTATCCAAAAAAGGCATCTGTATCGACCCATATAGAATAAAATAAATTTATGAAATTCCTTTGCCCCATAATAAAAAATCTATGCAGAATTTTCTAGGTCAGATAAATTTTGTTAAGAGATTTGTCTTTGACTTTTCCCAATTTGTTTTACCATTACAAACCATGATTAAGAAAAAATCAATCTTTAAGTGGGGACAATAACGAAAGGGAAGCTTTTGATTTATTCAAACAAGCCATTATGAATGCTCCCTCTTTAACAACTCCAATTTTTTCTAATCATTTCATCTTGTATACATTTGCTTCTCAAACATTTTATGTTGTTGTTCTAACACAACTTAATGATCAACAAATTGAAGCACCCATCTCTTTCTTTAGTTCTAATTTTCAAGGTGATGAACTAAATTATTCAGAGGTGGAGAAGCAAGATTTTGTTGTTTTCAAATTTGTAAAGCAATTTAGGCCTTTTCTCCTAAAAATGCACACTAAAATAATGGTCCCATTCTCAGCAGTGAGGCAATTGCTTATGCAAAGGGAAGTAGGGGAAAAAATGGCAACTTGGGTAACAACCCTACAAGAATATGATATTGATATTAAACCAACCAAAGTTGTCAAAGGAAAAGGTTTTTGTAGGTTTCTTACATGAGCTTCCAACCTACCAACATATGAGGACTCATGTAGTATTGTACACATATCTAAGGTAAGCCTAAATGATTCTGAACCCTAATATGTTGATCTCATTTTCTATTTGAAAAATGGATATACTCCCCCTGAACTCAATCATAAAAGGAAAATGGCTTTAAGATTAAAATAAAATCAATATGAAATCATTAATGATGTGTTATTAAGAAGAAATTATGATTCTGTATTATTAAGAAGCCTTGAAAAGTCTGAAACACAGAAGTTTTTGCAGGAACTCCCCGGTGGGCCAACTGGTGGACATTTTGGAGAAGATACTTCTGCACATAAGATCTTGCATGTTCGGTACTATTGGCCAACTTTGTTCAAGGATACCCATAAATATGTGAGGAAATGAAAAATATGCCAGAGTGCTACTGAAAGACAATGAAAACCAGCCTTACCTCTGCAGCCGATCAACATTGAACAACCTTTTGAACAATGGAGATTGGATATCATAGGTGAGATTGTTCCTCATTCTTCAAAGAAACATAAGTATATCCTTATAGCTACAAACTATTTTACTAAGTGGGTGGAGGAAATTCCACTAAAGGTAGCCACTTTTGATGTTATCATTGAATTCATTGATCAATTCATTATTACTAGATTTGGCTTACCAACTGCACTTATGTTTGATAATGCATCTTACTTTTCAGGAAATAATATGACTGAATTTTCTCTTAAGAAGGGTTTTAAACTTAAGTATTCTACTAACTACTACCCCAAGGGAAATGGTCTATCATAATCAACCAATAAGAACCTCATAAGAATAATTGTTGGGATAGGGTCCCTAGGGTCAATTTTGGTTAGTTTATTAAGTTTTTTATTAGAATTTTGTAAAGAATGTAAAGTATCTACAAAATGAGGAAGTAGAGTGCAAATATAAGTAAGAGTAAAAAGGGCTTTAGCCCCTTGTATGGGTAAGTGATAAGATGGTTTTGAGATTCACCCATAGGTTGCATGCCATGGTATTGTAATAGGAAGGCTATAAATGTTTGAGTCATAGCGAGTTTAGGGGATAACTTTTGGTGAAGAACAAGTGTAAGGGAAAAGTGCTAAGGGAGGAAAGCTCCATTTCCATGTACTTAGGTGAAAGGGGAAGGCTCCTGCCACTGAGTGTGTGGAGATCTTGGCAAGTCCGCAACTGAGTGCATGTGCCCCTGTATTTGGGTGTACAGGGTGGAAAAGTTGATAAATTGAATGTTGAATATAATAAAGACTATTTTAGACCGAATCTATTGCATTTGTGCCTTGTTATTAATTCTATTTAAGTTTATGCATCATCTCTTAATGATCTGTTTTCTATGAAATAAAGTGTATTCTCTGTGAAAATATGTTAAATTGTTAATTTCTATGCATGAAATGAGTAATGAAGTTTCTTCACGAAGATAATAACTAGAACTTTTATGATAATTGTTCGGTCGGATAGATTTGCGTGACAAAAAATCTAGGGTTTCCAGTAATTAAGCAAAAGTAGTATATCTTCCTATTTTTTATCTGCTAAGCATGATTGTGTGACTTTGCGAAGCTTGAAGGTCAATTGGATAGAGTTGTAGACTCAGACAGAATGAAGATATAGATTTGCATGAAGGTTGATCTAAGCTATAAGGGCTTTAGAATACACATCACATGTTCTCTGGATGCAGAAACCTAGTTCTAGCATGCCCCAATACTGCTTTGGGTGAGACTGTAGCCTGCATTATGTAGGTTGATGCTAAAAAGGCTAGCAGTTAGGGTTTTGTTGCCTGGCGCAAATAACTTTGAACCTGGATTAGGCCCCCTTAAGCCAATAAATGGTTTTGTTGTTGGGACCAGGATCTATCTAAGAGATGTGTGATAAGTGGTTTCCTACAAAGAAAGAGATCAAGAAGTGGATTGAATGAAAAGTGCATAGGTTTGCAACTTAAGAGAATAGGAGCCCTAAATTATCCAAGGAGAAATGGTTGTAGAGGTATTTATACATTGACGAGACCGAAGCATTCTTTTGTTTCTTCCCTGAAAAACTACATGAGTAGTTGTCTAGATTGGCCATTAATTGAGGGACATGGAGGTTTGAAGGCCCTATAGTGTGGACTTTGGAACTGGTGTAGTGTCTAGAAGCATCAGAAAGAAATCTAGACATCTAGTTCTATTGATCGCACACTTGGAAGTTTTGTCATTGTGACCGCGATCGATAGAATTATCAACTATAGCGAAGCAGAATGTAGACTCTTTAAGGGAACACGAGGTAAGTATTTGAAAGCATTGAAAACATGGATTAAAATGTTGTTATGTGAAAATAGGGTTATGAAATTACCTTTATGTTTGGAGCTACATGAAGTGGTAAATGCTTCATAATAAATGAGGGAACGAGCTCAGAGTATACTCCATTGATTGAATCCCCATCTAGTGATGATGAAGGGACGGTGTTGACTACACTGCGAAGTGCAGTATAGTTAATTAACCAGGGTATCCTAAGGATACCTCATCCATCCACTCCTCCTCCACTTCCACCTCCACCTCATACGCCAACACCTTCACCTTCACCTCCACCTCCACTTCCACCATTCAACACGGGGAATGCGATGAAAATGCCAGTTTTTAAAGGGATATGGTGTAAATGCCCTGACCAGTTCTGGTTTGTTGCAGGAGATGTATGGACGGCACAAAAATTATGGATGATAACATCAAGAAAGTGCATATGGAAACAACCTTACAAGATCAAGCATTGACATGGTACATCAAGTACTACACCGATAACCCCAACACAACGTTGGAAGAGACCCAACAAGATTTGAACAAGGAGTTTAGGAAGCCTAAGTCAGAGGCACATTCAGTGACTAAGTTTAAAGAAATTCGACAAAAGATAGATGACTCCCCCTATGATTTCGATCAAAGGTTGAAATTCCTAATCAAGCAGGCCAATATGGTGATTATAGATTCCCAGAATTGAGACTTGTATATCGCATCGCTCTTACCACACTTAAGATTGTCGTTGTCACAATAGAAGGTAGCAACGCAAGCATAAGCCTTAGAAATTGTGATGAGGCTGGAAGCCTCACCCATACAGGATAAAAACCTTGGAGTGCAATAGATTCACTCACAGCAGGAAAGCCTACACTTGGAGTTGTAGAGCCTAAAGAAAGGAAAGGAAGCTCAGCTTGAGGTGCACGCTGAAGTTTGGTGCTTGAAATGCAAGGGTCATGGGCACGATAAGGACCATTTCCTGGTTTATCAGAACTATCTTATTGGGGGACGACTTGCTCCCCTTGAATTGGAGAATACCATTAGGCTGAGCATGGGAGCTACGTCATGGTGCACTCTCTTCCAGGTTACAGGAAAGCATGCAACTAATAATTTCCATTTACTACAAAAGTTTGTATAGACCCACCAACAGTTGTTTTGTAATTTATGTAAATTTGTAGGTCATGATGAATGCCATTGTAGGATTTATGAGATCATGATGGATAAAACCCCTACCTACCAAATGTAGGAAAAACGTCGGCCTCAGGTTCAGGGCGTAGGAGCAGCATGTGGAGGATTCCACGGCCGAGGATGAGAAAGAGGGGACGACATTGGTAGAGGACAGGGACAGATAATTTGCTATAACTATGGTGAAGTAGGACAATTCACGTGATATTTTCCAAACCCCATGAATCTGTCATGTCAGTATTGCAAATAGTTCAACCATGTGATAGAGGAATGCCCGATCCTTATAAAAAAGATGCAAGAAACAAAGACGCAGCCCCAGCAACCTAGATAGACCATCAAGATGATGAGAGCAGAGACCCGCAAAGAATATCATAGCATAATTATAGTAACAAGAAGTGGAACGACCACTAGTGAAAATAAGGGAAAGAAGCTTGAGACTGATGGGTGGGTGCACAAGGCTGCCAAAAAAGAAATATAATTTTATCTTAATCAAGCTAAAGATACTTTCATAGAAGAAAAAAAGAAATTCATTGAGGCCTCCACCTCAGGAAGTCAAGAGAAAATGCCAGAAACTAGTATGACACAAGAGGTAGATCCTTCGGTATTAGCTACTTTTCTAAAGACCTGTGTGAAGTTGTTGCATGATGAGAAAGCAATAGAAGGGCTGAAAGAGCTAATCAACAAGTGCGTGAATAAAGAAAAGACCCCTGCTGAATAGTGCACTGTGAGAAAAATTGGTAAGCATAA
Source organism: Pinus taeda (assembly GCA_000404065.3). Taxonomy (NCBI): domain Eukaryota; kingdom Viridiplantae; phylum Streptophyta; class Pinopsida; order Pinales; family Pinaceae; genus Pinus; species Pinus taeda. The sequence continues at coordinate 24,592 of APFE031600312.1, read as the reverse complement.
GAAGCGAACGGGGTGCGAGATGAGGCTCACCACACAAATAGGAGAATATGAAATGGACCAGATAATCTTGGATTTGGGATCTGATGCAAATTTCCTGCCTAAGAAGACGTGGGAGAGAATGGGGAGGCCTACGCTATAGTGGTCTCCTATCCAGTTGTGCATGGCTAATCAACAAAATATTATTTCGATGGGGCTCTTATATGGTGTAACGATAGACATTGAGGGCGCAAGCACACTAGCTGACTTTGAGGTCATTGAAATAGTGGATGATAGTAAATCATACTCCGTGCTACTAGGGATTGACTAAGATTTTGATATGGACATAGTAATCAACTTGAAAAAGCAGAAAATGATGTTTGAAAGGAAGGCGCTCAGGGTTGTAGTGCCACTAGACCCTATTGAGGGAGTGCAATATACTGAACCTGTTCACAAATATGTGGAAGATGATGATGATCTGGATCCGATATACAAGATCACATCACAAAATTAAGATTGGGTCAATCCTACGACCGATGGATGAATTGCATGGGACAAGGATAGTTCCTGCACCTCAGACTCAGATGAAGAGCTTGAACACTGGTAGAATCAGTTGCATGAAGTATCTACGCTACGTTGTAATATGATGACCAAATTACTGCAGTGTGTCTCAACTGAGGTAAGGAAGCCTCCACATTATGATACTTTGACTAATGTGGATCTATTTTTAGATGAATTTGAAAGGGAAATACCTAAAGAACATCGCTTCCAAGCACTAGAGTTGGCATTGCATGCTACGCCTGCCCGTTGGCGGGGTATGCATAAGGAGAGCTTCACTAGATGGAAGGAATATAGAAGAATGATGAGATTAAGGTTTGGGTATGCTAATAATTGGATGACAGAAATGTATAGTGGGAAGGATGATCCATGCGATCATTTGGCATGATGGACTAAGGCCTAGGGAACAAAACCAAAACTAGAATGGGTGCACATTTTTTGTCATACCTTAGATTCAATCCCAATTAATTGGTATTTGGAAATGGAGCTTTTCCATGACATAACTGAGTGGGATATCTTAAGAGAAAGTTTCTTATTGACTTTCAACTTTGAGGATGGGTTTGAATGCATTGATGAAGTGCTCTAGGATATAAAAGAAACATTATTCATAATGCCTAAGGAACCGATCGAATGGGCTCAGCGGGATTGGAGTACACAACTGTGCCATGCAATGGAATGTTACAATGTGACTTCTGAAGAGGAAGAAGAAGACCTGTGGAATATTAAAATTCCAAAGACAAAAGGATAGCATGAAGTCAAAGGACTGAAAGCTAAGACCCAGATATATTAGAGACTTTGAAAACTAAACAAGTAAATATTGGATCTGAAGCAGAGCCTAAGTTCACAAAGATAGGAGATTATTGGGATGAAGATACAGTCGATAAAGTGGTCAAACTGCTGTGTCAATACTAGGATCTATTTCCAACAAAGTTTGCAAATTGAAGGGGATTGTTGGAGATTTGGGCATTATGAAGATTACGTTGAAATTGAATGTGAAGCCCGTTAAGTAGAGACCTTATTGGCTAAATCCAAAGTATAAAGAAAAGGTGCACGAAGAGCTTGATAAGATGGTGGATGTCAGTATTATTGAACCAGCAAAATAATTTGATTGGGCAAGCCCAATGGTTGTCCAAGAGAAGAAATAGAAAGGTGAAATCTAGATATGCATAGATCTAAGAAAACTGAATGGCGCATGTGTTCATGATCCATTTCAAACACCATTTACAGATGAAGTGTTAGAGAATGTTGGAGGACAAGAGGCTTATTCATTTATTGATGTATTTTCGGGATACCATCAAATAAAGATCGTGCTTGAGGATCATAGCATGACAATATTTGCAACAGAGTGGGGTTGCTTTTAGGATTGAAGAACACACCTACAATCTTCTCCTAGGTAGTAATTACAGCATTTAAGGAGTTTATTCATAAATTTTTGGAGGTTTATTTTGATGATTGGATTGTGTTTGGATTGGTAAAGTGCCATTTTGAAAGTCTACGCCTTATGATAGATACATGTCAAAGGTATCAGATCACGTTAAATTTGAAGAAGTGCATATTCTGTGTGCCCTTTGGAATTTTTCTCGGCCATGTAGTATGTAAGCAAGGATTGATGGTGGACCTTCTGGAAATCATTATGATTGTGAATTTGGAAGCTCCCAGGAATGTAAAATAGCTACACATGACCTTGGGGCAACCTAGGTATTATAGAAATTTTATCAAGGTGTTTGCTCAGATAGCCACGCCGATGGAAAAATTATTGAAAAAATATGCGATTTTTGTTGGGATGAAGAATGTCAGCGGAGTCTAGATTTTCTAAAGGAAAAGATGGCAACTGTGCCTATTTTTGTGTTTCCAGACTGGAAGAAATATTTCCACGTGCATGTAGATGCCTATTGCATTGCGCTCGGTACATTATTAACACAGGCAGGAGAAGGAGAAATTGATCATCTGATAGCCTTCATGAGAAGAAAGTTATCAAAGGCTGAGAAGAATTATTCCGCTACAGAGTGTGAAGGACTGGCGATGGTCTATGCACTGGAAAAATTTAGACATTACTTGTTGGGAGGTTTTGATGCCCCGAAAATCGTTACATCAACATCGGGGGATAACCACCCGGTCCAGACCTTAATACAACTCCTTTTCCATTTAGGATGGTGTCTCCGACTCGATATAATGGGACCAGTTTCCCAATAGTGAATAAAAGGGGGTGAATGAATGATTGGTTTTCAAATAAATGATAATAAATGGAGGACTTATTCTATGAATGAAAATGTAAATGACTATGTTATCCCGGGAAGCTTCTATTCTTTAAGTGTAATGTTTAATGATCTATGTTTGCTGATAGGCATATAGATGACACTATGCAATAAACAAAGACATCCATTTAAATGATAATTGCTTCGTTCAAGTAGTTGAACGAAGTAATTGATAAAGCAATATTACACTTCTCTTTTATATTATCGATATATGCATGATTGAAAGAATAGCAAACTGTAAACATCCAATAGTGGAAAGCATAAAGTTTACTGTTAAAATACAGTCACATATTCAATAATAGCATAAATGACTAAACAACAATTCACATAAAAGGAATAAATTCAGACATAGATAATAGTACCATATGAGCTATGAATTATCCCCTACGCCAATCGCAATTTAAATTCCTTCTTCCGATTCAGAAATGCTTTAAAATAAAGGCAATAATGCACATTCATATCAAAGCTTCATTGTCAAAATTTGGAAAATTTTGGTCCAGTCTTCATAAAAGAATATGCTTGAAGTACAGTAGTGCAACTTCAAGCTTAAGTCATGTACAAAAACTTACGACCCTTTCTAAATGCATGAAAGGGTCTATAAATTCTAAACTAAGCTAACAAACTACAAAATTAAAATGCTACTAAATTGGTATAATCCGATCCTAAAATATCCTCCCCACAGTGATCTGGAAATCGGCAGCGATGATTCATTCTTCTGCATGTTTGCCCTTTGTCCTGAGTTGGCATATTGCCAACATTGGCTCCACTTCTTGAGGGCAGCTGAGTCGAGAATTGATTTGAGCAGCATAGGTGGCATCATGTATATCAGGAATTATACACCCGATTGCATTCGTTAGGCATTTTAGGGTGGCTCTCTGACTGTATGGTTTAACCAGGGAAAATTTTAAGAACCCCCCCTAAATTTATAAATATAATAAATGGGCGAATCTCCATGGTATATAGGAAAAATGGAAGGCGAATTTATCAATAATATAATATGTATATATAATTTTTGGCGAATCTCTCCCAGGCATGGCGGATTATTTTACTCAATTATTAAAATTTGTAAGTTCTTTGGCGAGTCTTTCACTAAATAATAAAAATTTGTAAAGTCCTAGTGAATTTTAGCATTGTGAACTCTTAGAGAATTTTTTGAAGAAGTATAAAACCATATATGGCAAGAGCCACATGGTGGCAATATCACTATTTTTTTTTCACATTTCCATGACATGGAACTTGTTTATAAAATTATAAAAAAACCAACCAAGTCCCTTATAATATGTAGGTAAGCTTGTAACAGAGTCTGATACCTCTACTATGCTTGTCTTCATTCAAGTGTCATAGCTACTATACTTAACATTGTGAATCACAACTCTCTCGGAACTCAACTCTATAGTGTAATTAAAACCTTTGGAAATTGAATCTGACAACTCTATAAAAAGGATTAGTGAAATAGA